>VOMN01012124.1:0-21252 GCA_014899125.1 Orchestia grillus
CGTGCCATGAGTTCAGTAAGCAGGTCAGGGTCGTGCCATGAGTTCAGTAGGCAGGTCAGGGTCGTGCCATGAGTTCAGTAAGCAGGTCAGGATCATGCCATGGGTTCAGAAAGCAGGTCAGGATCATGTCATGAGGTCAGCAAGCAGGTCAGTGTCGTGCCATGGGTTCAGTAAGCAGGTCAGGGTCGTAACACAGGTTCAGTAAGCAGGTCAGGATCGTAACACAGGTTCAGTAAGCAGGTCAGGATCGTAACACAGGTTCAGTAAGCAGGTCAGGGTCGTAACACAGGTTCAGTAAGGAGGGCATGATCGTAACATGGGTTCAGTAAGGAGGGCAGGGTCGTGCCATGAGTGGAGGCAGCTCTCAAGAAGTCATCAGATGAACACAGGAAGCAACGGGAATGAGAAACCAAAGCTTATGTCCTCAATATAATGTTTTGTACTCATAACAGCTATTCTCCTACGTAGGGAGAAAAATAATAGCGTTCATTGTTTACTCCTGTGTCTTATGATATGCATACATAGTTTGCCATTAGATAATATTATTCCTTCAATATCCTTGTACAGAGAATTTGAGATTTAATTTCACTCAAATTTTCTCGATATTTAAGGGCCTGCCGAGCTTAGGAAATTTGTAAATGTTTATGGTTGTTGCTGTTTAGAGCAGTTGGCTGTTTTACTGTGAACGTGCTAGTGGGAATTACTTGAGAGACAACAAAATTTTCGTATCGATTTTACTTAAAAGCATCATCGCGGAGAGTTTTACCTGCAGTTTGTCGACATTTTTTTGAGTTCGACAGTCATCGTCTCGTTGAGTGTAACAGGCATTGTAGGCAGAAGAAACATTCTTGGAGGAATAAACTGATGTGAGTCTACGGAAAATGCCCCGAACATTTAACTATGTGTTGCAGCGGATACGTACATATTTGCGTATTTAAATGTCCGAATTTTCGGCAAGAAATTAACGCACATTAAAGAATCGCAATTCTAGTGACCTTGGGATTTAGTTTGCTTTAAGTAGTTCAGTTGCCAGGTGGATGTGCATTGCATTCTCCTGTGCACCTCGGGCTGGGGAACGTCGGAAGCGAGAGAATTGTGATGCCTCTTGTTCTACAAACACCATGAGCCTCACTCGACTTGCTCACGTTAAGGGAAAGAAATACAACAGTAGATAATTATTGCATCGAATTTAAACGACGATAGAGAGAGTGAATAAGTCTCGAGGTGTAAGCACAGCCCCCGCAGAGAACCTCATAATAAATAAAACTACAGTTAAGGAAATAAAATAGTGTGGGTTGAAAAATTGTGAAGCCCTAATACGTGATGCAAATACTTTTTCCTCTACGTGATACGTTCGTTACACTATTAGAAGCTATAGAGAGTTCAATATGCCATGATTAATTATACAACGTAGTTGGTAGGAAGAGAAAAATTACAATTGTTCAGTGTGGAAGATGTCCTTTCCTCTGGTGGTGAGAGCAGGAGCTTGTCAGGTCTCGCTGTGAGCAAAAAAAATGAATTTTAACGTCTGACACTTGCTTCGGAGTTTTGAATTGTGTCTATAATTAGAGTTCTAACCCAGCATCTTATCCGCAAATTTCAGTCGGTACATCATAATGAAGAAAATTTCGGCGTATAAGTCATAAACCATTTTTCAAATGAAATGGTCAACGCTAGTTTTATTTTACTGTGTTGAATGGAAAAATTGAGAAAAATTAAAACCCGAACTTGTGGATTATTATTTTTTATTGGTGATATAGCAGACTCGAGTTTCAAATCAAAAATAATGAGACTAATTTCCAATTGCTTCCAAGATGTGAAAACTCATTCAAGAACTGTCACTCTCTGAATTCATGCACTTCTGTCATGAAAATTTTTAGTGTCCTTCTTGTGTCTTTCTTCAAGCGGCTGCCCACGTCCTCAGAACGTAACTTAAACGTACCACCGACGTGTCTTGAACGTTTGAACAACCTGTCGATGTGACTTAAACGTCCCTCCGGCGTGACTTAAACGTGCCACCGATGTGACTTAAACGTAAAACTGGCGTGACTTAAACGTACCATCAACGTATCTTAAGCGTAAAACCGGCGTGACTTAAGCGTGCCACCAATGTGACTTAAACGTAAAACCAGCGTGACTTAAACGTGCCACAGACGTGACTTAAACGTGCCATCAACGAACCTTAAGCGTACCACCGACATGACATAAACGTGCCCTCAACGTGACCTAAATGTACCACCTACTTGCCCCCAATGAGAGTTAGAAGCACCACCAACGTATCTTCGACGGGCTATCGACTTGATTTAAACGTGCCGAGAACATGTATTCGACGTGCCATCGATTGGACTAAAATGTGCTACCGACGTGACTTGGACATCCCCTTTGACGAGTCTTAGAAGAGCCAACGAAATGACTTCGAGGAGCCAATGATGTGACTTGGACATGACACCTTCGGGACTTGAACGTGCCAACGGTGTGACCTGGACCTGCCACCGACGTATTTTGAACGTGTCACTGACGTGTCTTGGACTTGACCCACTGCCAACTTGTGGTAGACACACCACTAACGTGTGTTAGACACACCACCACGCGTGGTAGACACACCCCAATATGTGGTAGACACACCACCAACGTGCTGTAGACACACCACCAACACGTGGTTGACACACCACCAGCGCGTGGTAGACACCCCCTACAGCGCGTGGTAGACACACCACCAATACGTGGTAGACATCACAGGCTTCTGAGTCTCCTTTTCGAGACGCAGTCATTATTCAGACCTCCTCTGATCCGATTAATGGTGGCAACCGACAGCTCTGATCAGATTGGCACCTTTCCTCCCGTAATTCTGTTAACTTTGCCGCATTTTTTATAGTATGAAATGGGATGCGTTTTGCCGTTTGGCCAAAGGGACACGACGCCGGAAACCTGTGGCTCAAGGAGCCCCCAAATCTTGAATACGAAACCGTATTTCGTGACTTGTAAAGATTCCCGGCTTATTAGGGGCAAAAATGGAAGACCCGAAGTAATTTTCCTTAATGTTGGAAAAATAATTCCTTGAGATATTTTCCCAAAAGCTGAGCTAGAAGACGGAATAGTTTCGCGTGAGATGCACACGGATTTCTCTCACTTTTATTCAGCTGCGAACCCCTAAATACTTCCGTGATAGATGTGATGGTGCCATTAAGTTATGCAATAAATTATCCCAGTTACCATCATGTTCAGGTTACCATCTTTTCGATTAGGATATCATTAAAAAATATTCCATGTAGGGCATAAATGAACGCAGTTTCTATTATTCGTGCGGAAGGCTCGAAGGTTCATGCCATCCTTCCGGCAACCGCTTCGAAGACTCCCAAATGAGAATATAATTCATCAATAATTGTTCTTCTGCAACGTAATCGCAACGGCGGGCAAACAGGTCATGGTTGCATGCGCTTCTTCTCACGCAATTCTGACACAAAACGCTCGAAATGAACAAATTTCATCGCACAAAAGCAGAAATATTTCACGGCTGCCTACCCGTACTTCAGTGAAGCGTGTATCATGTGTGAGAGGGATAGGATGGTTATTATCCTAAAAACATGTTAATGAAAATATTCTGGATGATAACAATTAATGCATTTCTGTACTACAATTTAAAATAAATGCGAACTTCTGCGAAAAGCACATGCACTTCAGTTACCTGAAATTCACGATGAAATCATAGAAGCTTGTAATCATTCATCGTGAGGGTTTTCTAAAAATAACTCAGATTCTGCAGTGTAGTTCTTGGTCCATAGAATATCGATAACTCAAAGAAATCTAAAGCTAATGAATGAGGAGATTCAACATTTTCGCTTGCACTACGTCGTTTCATATTCTTGTTGAGTTAGTTATGCAAAGAAATTAGGCTGTTATTTACTCTATTTTTTCCTGTTTTTTAGGCCTAAAAAATTCGAGTTTTGATTGAATTGAGCTCATCATTTTTATCACTTCCCAATTCTTAAAACCACAGGAATTTACTTAAAATAAATTTGCACAGGTTTCGATGCTAAGATATTAAGATATTATTAGTCTAGCAATCCAGGAGATGTGAAACAAAGATGGCGAAATAAAATTAGTTAAGCAACTCACGTTCTGCAGCTAAGAAATTAAGACATAGTTAGATTAGCAATTCAGGTCATGAAGGTAAGATATTAAGATATAATTAGCTTAGCAACTCGCATTGTGAGGCTAATTATATCTTAATTTTCGATTTATTAATTCACGAATAAAAAATTAATACGCTCATTACCGAACTTTTTCCTCAACTCGGGAAACATCTTCAGATGCAAGTGAAAATAAGAAGATGGTGGAAAACTGGACTATAAATGGAAAGCAAAATAAAGGTCTAGTGAACTTCAGTGCGCCTGTGAAAGGCACCCTGCCGCTGCGACTGGCCGTCCAGGTCGGAGACCGCTAAACACAATAAATTTTTAAAGCAATTTGAAAAAGCTCCATTGACAGCAACACCCGCTGCAATGCCTGGAGGCGGCGCCCGCTCTCAATTTCGTGCAACATGCGCTGCCGGCCAGAACCAAACAAAGAAATATCGTACGAATAAAGATTGACGTTGTAAAATGGCATAAAAATCTACCATTGTATAACGAAGTTATGTCTCGTGGAAGATTTCACTATTAACAATGAAACGTGAATGGTCTTTAATTAGCTTCGGTTCAATGATTCAGTCTGCTGCAGAGTCCCGTGTTTAATTAACGAACGCTCCAGTTCCATTTCACTTTAATGGACATAAGTAGCCATTGTCAATATACTCATTTAACACGTTGACTCCGACTCTTCACGCAGGTAAAATTACATGACGACAAATATCTCTACTGTGAATTAAAAAATGAAGTATTTTGGTTTCACAAATTTGGTTACTCTATTAACTTTCTTTCTAATCATAACTTGCTTATTCGATTGATGAACACAAATTTGAAGAAAGCTCGAAAATTTGTATTTATACATGATAGTGCTTTGGTTACATTAGGTTAGGTTAGATGATCGCGTGTACCATATATGACCCACTTTGGAGTCAACGTGTTAATCGAGTTTCCCCCTTAATCCTACACAGCACACTTTCCTGCGCAAATTAAGATAAATAGATTTGACTGCACAACAGTCCTTGGAGGCGCTGGGATAATACACGTCAACAGTAAATTCATCTAAAGATGTTTATTTTTAATGATTATTTGTCCAATTTTACCTTAAACTAATTGCTATAGAATCAACATTATTCTTTACTGAGACTAAGAGGTTTTCACGGGTCAATACGTAGAAGCAACACTGAAAGTACCACCTCGGAAAGGCTCATGAGAAAATAATGCATAATTTTGCTTTTATCATGGCCAATCATTGCTATTTTCGTATTGGTGCTTCTGACATAACACAAGTAGGCAAATAAACCTTAATTCGGCGTTAATGGTCAATAGTCCATTTAGTTCCCATACGGGAAAATTTTGTGTGTCTAACGCTCATGGAAATAAGGGATAACTTGGCCCCTTCTGACGGAATGAACAAGTTAACTCTGTTTTGCCTAATTTCGTCGGTTTAAAATAAAATTTGAAAGCGAATTTACCTGCTCTTCTTTGACCAATCCGGATATGAACGGACGTGTGCTGGGAGTATTCCAACATCCATAACAAATTACGTCTTCTCAAAATTGTGTCATTTTGATGTAAAACCCGCCGTGGAAGAGCTTAAATTCCGCGTGAGAGCTGAAAAGTGGCTCAAAATAGCATCTTCGTCAGTCCTACTCCTGCTCACAGGGGTCTAAGACGATCAAAATCCAATTTTCATCACATACATGTTGCGACCAATTCTTTGTTGGCCAATTCTGTACTCGCTGTGCATACATATTCAACTACCGCAGTTCCTGCACGAAAGAGGCAACTTGAGCATGCTGAAGCTCGTAATGCTCGTGCAAATATGCGCGGAAATGTCAGTGGTGATAATCAGCGCGGTTATTGTCATCTATAAAACTCCTTACGTTATCAAATTTGAGGCGGCAAGCCGTGCCGCAGATTTCGGTCACAGGTTCGCAGCGACGACTGCCCCCTGTGTGCCGTCCTAAATATGGAGGTCTCGCCCTGCCTACGTGTCTCGAATAAATAAATACCTCTTTCGGCTGCTCCTGCTATATTGACTGGCCTAGTAAATATTGGCCTTATAAATTAAGGCTTCACTATAATAAATAACCGATCTTTAACGACTACACGCGATGGGAATGTCAATTTCTTAATGTTAAAGGGTTTCCTTCCGACATCCAAATTTAAGTCTTCAGCGGTGACTCGAATGTGCTTTACAAATTTTACGCTTTATTGGTTTTTACGAAAATTCTTTCCTTCTTATTTGGGGTGATGTATATTTTTGTAGATATTTCATTAAGGGTTTAAATTTGGCTAATGCATTGGAAACTTATTTGTAACGATAGAAATGGGAATTTTAATCGTTAACCCGATGTATGTAGGCAGGTAAATAGCGAGATTACTGGAACAGTACAGGACCAATTAAATGCGAATGAAAAATTTACGGAATTCATAATATTTAGAATATGAAATAAGAGAGATACACAATATACGAAATTTTCCATTCTGTTCAGAATGCTTTCTTGGCTGGAGTTTGGGCGGCCAATGCACAAAACTGTTTGGAGTTAACGGTTTCCCTCTTTATTCTTCCAGATCATTTGAATTCAATGTAATTATATCTCGCATAACAAAATGCAGTTTTGCCTTAACTTTTTGTAAATTTTCCAAACATGTTTTGATTTTTTGCTAATAGTGAAATATTTTTATGCTTCATGTAATGTACATTTGATTCCCAATTTTATAGTACTGTCATAGATGTATTTCAAGCCAACACATAATCAACGTACTGTTCTAACACTCCGTACTCGCGGAACTGTGCTTCATGAACAAGTTTGAGGCGCTCGTTTAATTTCCCTCAGAAGTTAGATATCCGATGCACTCTAACCGTCAACCTGGCAGTGAGACCAAGAGTAAGAAGCGTGCAAGATCTACTCGTCGCAGCGGTGTATCTTCCGCTGTGTATCGTCTTCGTTTATCTCGGAGCAGCTTTTTGGGAGCTCGTGGGATCAGCAAAGCAATTATTGGGGCTAACCTCGAGCGATCTCATCATTGATAACAAAGCTCACTTTTAAGATTAGTCGCCATAAAAACCCTCACCGTCTGCGACCTCAGTCGCCACCTACTGGAGAGAGGTTTTAATTCCTACCTACTGACGCGCTTGAACCTGTTATTTTAGAGTATGAAACTAACTCTGCCACATCTACCCTATGCAGCTTCTAGGTATTATATTTGAAAACGAATCCGAATATGATGGGAACTTACTATCATTTGAAGCAATGTTGAACTCTAATGAAACGGTTCTTCCTAACACCACCGCCTCAAAGCTACTCTGTTAACTGTAAATTGTCATGTAAGATTTCGGCTAAGTTAATCTTAAGTAACTCATTCATAAGACACTGTCATTCCAGTGCTGATGGTCAGACGAAAATGATAGTCTCAGCTTGAATAACGGAACACGCTTAGCCTTAAAATCTACGCTTTAGAAAAGAGACTTATAACCTAAACTTACCCGTAAATCATTAGGGCGCTTGCTGACGATATGACCTGCGGGCGAGTGTTGCAAGAGTTTGTGCGCGCTACGAGGAGGCTTGGCAGGCCTTAGGAAAAGGGAGCGAAACCAGCCAGCGACTCTGCCTGACGACCCTGAGGGCCCGGGGTTCACTGTGGTGGTCCTCGTGTGGGGGGCGAAGCGTAC
Source organism: Orchestia grillus (assembly GCA_014899125.1). Lineage (NCBI taxonomy): Eukaryota > Metazoa > Arthropoda > Malacostraca > Amphipoda > Talitridae > Orchestia > Orchestia grillus. The sequence goes on from VOMN01012124.1 coordinate 7,804, forward strand.
AGCACCCGCTGTGGACGGGGGGAAGCTTGGGGCAGCCAACGCGACGGATGAGCGAGACAAGCTTAAAAAACAATCATCCCCGCAGGGGATTTCTTTTCTACCACCAAACGGGAGTTTGAAGCTTCCCCAAAACTATTCAAGCACAGGATTTTGTTTCTGTTCACAGACTTTAGTTGGGAATCATGGGAAGTAATGACTCCAAATTACGTCCAAGTCTAAGAAATTAGTCCAAGATCTTTCGTGAATTCACCTTTCTTTTCCGGGCGAGTGCTTTCTTTACAAATTAATTCAAGAGTCTGGGTACGCAATACAATTAGTTTTCTGCAGACGTCCACTCCTTCCTTTCATTAGGGAGATGAAGTCCAGAATTGTGCGTCAAATGAGGTAGCTCAGTATGGACGTTGCTAAAACTAACGCAGACAACAGCGGGAGGTTATATAGAGATAGTTTCGTAGACACGGCACATATGTGAAGCACAACAGGGTAACTGGGGTTCTCACGAGTATGATTTTCTTACATTAAAGGGTGGGAAAACTATTCAAATGATATCAAACTAGGACCAAGCTTACGTATACGACTAATGTGTTTCGAGCGGAGGTCGACTGATGCTTAAGAATTTACTTTATATAACGAGAAGAAGTAGAGCACAGAAGTCAAAAGAGACCAATACGAGGGTTAGCATTCGAGCAATATCGATGAAGATTGAAGTTACACTACAAAATAGTTGAAGTTGAAATAACGTTAAATTATACACAAAAATTCAATCGGTTCTTTTGACTCACATATTAAGGAAACTTTTTATGTTACGTTTTACAGAGTCACAGGTTTGCAAAATATACAATTATACACTCAGTTTAGTCATTTGCGAGGAAACTTTTTCGAAAGTTCATTTCAAGCAAGAACTGTTAAAAAATCACCCGAAAGTCAGCCCTCTTCCGACAGTTCGAAAACTGATCAAGAAGCGTAGACGATGATTGGTCAGCCAGATCCATTGCTGAGCTAATCAACGTGTGCTAAGTAGCACGTTACCGACTGGAGACTTCGACACCTCCGCACACTCGTTAAAATATGACTTGTTGCACTCACATCAGTTAGTGAAATAACCAGACCGGTATTCTCGAACGCCTCTTCGAGCAAACGTTCAAACGAACATAATCCAAAATTCATATAGATTACACAAACGTCTTGAGAGGAGAGTTTGAAGAGACAGTGTGGGGTGAAAAGACTGTATGAAACAGAAGTAGAGTTGGAGTCTCGCGAAGTTGACCACGCCGTGGCAGCGTCGTACCACGCTCAATGGCAGATTGTGGAGCCAGTGCGGAGGGTGGCAGCAGACTGTGCCGAGGCTGCCCCTGGTATCTGGACCTCCTGAGCCATCGCTCCTCCCCACACACCAACTCCCCGTTGCCTCCCCGCTCACCAGCTCCCCTTCGCTTCTCCTCAATCCCACAATCCCTCCTCCCCCACTCCCCGCTGCCTTTTCTTCGCCGTCTTCTCCCTTCGTTCATCCCGCTAACTTGCGAGTCTATTTCTTGGCTTTTCATTCTTCCTTGTTGTCACTTGTCACGCCATGTTGACTGCATCCTCAACCTTCACGCTGACTTTGTCTATTGATACCATTTGTGAATTGTTAAACTGTTTAGGTAGTGGAAGTGGTGTTATTGGTGTATTTTTTCAATACCATTTCTATACTATTTTGTTTCGTACGGGTTTGAGGTGCAGTACTGTTCGACCTTTCACAAACCTTCCTAGTAATTTTGAACGATTTAATACTTTTATTTGTCTGGTAATCGTGTTTTAAGCAAAATTTTCAAAATTCTCCATCGAAGTCCACTTATATGTAAGTATGAAGTAAGTAAGTGTGCGTTACATAATTGCCAAGTAAGTGTGCGTTACATAATTTTTTCAGCCTTAGTGTTTATTTGAATCCTTTCGCTTCTAACCACCTTATTTGGTTTTCGTACACTTACATTTCGTTCTTTTCTCCAGTTCCTTTGCTTCTTTTCTCTATATTTCCATAATTTGATTATTGATTTATTGTGAGACTCTATGTAGTCAAAATACTTTCATTCAAAGGTATACATTCTCTCGATTTAAAAGTTGTCCTACATAGAACATGGTCTAAGTTGTAAAAGATAAAGTACACCTACATCCCAGTACTTTTACCTCCTATTGATACTTACGATACGGTAAACAAAATTTTCAGAAACCGCTGAACCAGAGTGCATGATATACATGGCCCAAAAGTAAGGTACCCTCACTGATATCACTAGCACTGATACATTAACAAACGTTTAGAACGCAATTTTTTCAAGAAAGGGTACCTTACTTATGGATCACTTTTGGATAATATACGAGGGCTGGTCAAAAATTTCAGTAAATGTGTCTGATACTGTAATATTTTGAACACCAAGAGCAGCTTAAGTGATGAAACTTCGGGATAGCCTCGAGCTCGTGTGCAGTGAGGGGTGTTAGTGATCCAGTGTGCATCAGTGTGCTTCAGTGAGTCGTGGAGTGAGGGTGTTGTTGTGGCATCCGGTAGATTGAATGAAATGTTGAACTTTGAGCAACTAGCAAACATTAAATTTTGTTTCAAACTCAATAAATCGGCCCCAGAAACCCACGAATTTCTTCAGCAAGTCTAAGGAGGCACAGCTGTCGCACACATGACTGCTTGCAAGGGGCTTGGAAGCCTTAGAGATGGGCAAGAATCTCTAGACGATGGTGAAAGAAAAGGTCGTCCATCAACATAATATAAAGAAGACAACACCGGTGCTGTCAAAACTCGTCACGTTTTGCTGATCCCAAAACAAAAAAAGACGACGAAATGAAAGCGATTGGACATCACTGAAGACATCAAATTGGACACAACAGATCGTTTGAAGTTGTTGAAGGAAGAGGACTTCCAGGCATCTTTACGGCAGTGGCATGAATGGTGTAACAAGTGTGTATGTGAGGAAGGAGAGTACTTTGATGGACATCAGTGAGAAACACAAATTAGCGTTCGAGATTTAATAAATATTCACACATTTACCTTAATGTTTATCAGCCCCCGTATGACAACACCACTTTTTCCAGAGCACATTTTCCTGCCGTAATTCCTGATATACAAATATATATGCACTTTTTTCAACATTTTATTTTATTTTTAAATTGGGCAGAGCAACTGAAAACACATTCAATTTACATTGCCAGATGCCACTTTTCTGATTCAGCGTGAGAAAAATGCTGTTTACTTGATGAAGTGTTATGGACCCTTAATAAAAGAGGGAATTTCCATATAAGAAGAGGAAATTACCATAAAAGAAGAGCAACGCAATATTTGGCATTTCCCACGTGAATTTGCAATCAAAGTCTGCCTCTCAGCATTCACTACGCTCTTATGGCGAAATGTCCTCCCGAAACCGTTATCAAATATCTCACCCACGCAATGATTGCAAGCCATTATGAAGAACTGCTACTTAAGCAGCCTTCACGCACCAAAGCGTGGGAAACACTTCTAACAATTCTCAGTCGGTGTTTCAGCAATGACTTTCACTTCGTAGACTTCAGTTGAGACCTAAATATTGTCTCGCTGTAACCCAATAGATCCTAGAGGTGTGACTGTCGCAGCAAGTTTGTGATTAGAAAGCCTTCTTCCCTCGTGCGTGTTTTGAACGGGGTCGAATCATGTGGCCATGGAGCCATTAGAACTTGACGATGTTTGTTATCCTGAAGGACTGGGACATTACGTGGAGCTGCAAAATCCTTCTCTAAATATTTTCCGGTGGGTTAATTTTCGAAAGAATGGCTGTAAGCGACACGTTGTCAAGTCCCATGAATCTGAGTTCCTATCTTAGTATGTATGTTATTGATTACGAATGTTGGGTTAGAAATTTATAGACTGTTGTTCTACATAATCAAATATTCTGGCTGAAGAAATAACCGGAGTAACTATCGTTTCTTGGGTAGCCACCTAATGGGTCATTTTAACCCTCAAACCCATATACATCAACCGTCATTTCTCCAGACGTCTGTAGGAAGAAAACTTCTGTAGGGGGACCATAAAAACCAAAGGGACCACGTATGAGGACCCCATTCTAGTAGGGAAGAAATCGTCGCAACAATTCACACTCACACTTTCGTACGCGTCGGTCAGCTGTGTAGTTCACGTCGTCTTACACAATCTTGCCCGTACGAGGCCACCCCGCTAGTTTGTACTGAAATGTCTTGGTAGGCACTTTGGGACTTCTAGATAAACTACTATCTCTAGGGAACGTTATCATTTCATTCGTAGTGTGTTGCTGTATGTATCACTGCAGTGCTTCAACACTCAGTTGAAAATTGTGTTAAATTGAAAAGCAGAGTTAAATCTACATATTCACTCTACCGCCGTGGTAGACACACCACCCTCTAAACCAAGTGGTAGACACACCACCCACTAAACCAAGCGGTAGACACCAAACCCACTAAACCAAGTGGTAGACACACATAATCTGTTGATTTTAAGTAACTCTTGCATCACCTGATCTCGTAGTATGGTCACAGTATGTGGATTATCTTCTCGATGGAAGAGTTATAGTTCTAGATGACCGCACAAATTTTCTATCATGCTCATGTTTGGGAACTTAGCTGGCCAATCTGAATGCCCGGCATATCCTAAATGACTGTCATACCAACAAATGGCATTACTAGCCCGATCCACCTGTCAGTTGTCATCCTGAAAGATAGGCAGAGGAACGTGTCGTTTTTCATTTAGATATTATGAAATGGTAAGACTTGGATATCTAGCAGCTCAATGTAGCCATGCTGGTTCAGTTTGACAGCTACCTCAACCAGAGGATCCACTTCTGCGTAGTTAAGTAACCCAGCCCCAGAACGCGACAGACCTCCTCCTCCTCCTTGCGTAGCCACTTCACACTGGCGTCGTTGAACGGTTGAAGGCTTCATGAGGTCTTGAGGTCTTCGATGAACAAGACGGACAGGATCTCATTGCCATAGTGGTAGAATCGTGATTCATCTGACTGCATAAGACTTTTCCCGCTCCTCTACGGTCCAATGCGTATATGCTATGGCCCTGTTTAAGCGAATTATATTGTCGGCAGCATTTAATATCGGCCGTTAATGAACCACTCTGTTCAATTTACTCAGTGCATGGAGTTCACTATGAAGAGTTCGTTCAGAAACAACAGAAAAAGGGCCATTTTTGACGTTCTGGAGTAGTTCCACCGTTGATGCAAAGCAATTCCGGTCAACAGTTCGGGACACATGTTGAATGTTTCTATCGGTTAAATTTGTCTTCCGACCGTAATTTGCTTTTAATTACAGTACGTGACGGATATTTTTCATTGTTGGTAGACCCGCAAAACAGTGCAGCATGAAACGTTTGTAAATTATGTTACTTCCTTCACTGATTGTCCTTTAGCCCGACCAAATGCAATAGCCTCTTTTTGGCATTCCGAGACGGGTTTGCTTTCGTCCCATCGTTGTACAGCAACTAAGAAACACTTATATGCCATGGCAGCACAGAATGAAGATTGATGCCTCTTCAGTACTTGAATATAACTTGAACCTTGGATGCGTCTTTGAAAACCGGTTTATGAACCCATTTAAATAACTTGAGCTCGAAAAAATAGGTAACTAATTTCTTCTCAGCGGAGCTAATTTTTCCCGCTTTCCTGGGGGTATCCGTTCTACGAGACGGGGGTGGCAATCACAAAAGGTAAGGTTTTTTTAGTTGAACTGCCGTGTCAGCTCAGTTCAGGTGTACAAAAAATTGACCTCATTTCAGGTAACTGATTTAATTTTCTCGGGACACAGCAAAACACAACTTTGCATTTAACTTCGGCTTTAGGTTTGAATTACCCCCACTGTCATCAGGACGAATGTATACTTTGGGAATTTCTTGTAGAACCTTCGTCAAATGACTGAAATATTTATGGAACGATGTTTTTACTTAATTTTAAATGCATCAGTTTAAAAAAACTTGGTAATCAGAAGCGTTCAATAATTGATCAGTGGAAGCACTTATGGAAGGACGTCAATAAACGAGAGACGGTTAATTTTTCGTTTCTTATGAGCTCGATTAAAATTTCAAAAAATATCCTTCAATATCAGTTTTTGAAATGTTAAGAAATTCGGACGTAATAAGAATTATAGAAATAGTTCCCTATTCCAGAGCGCTGATACATCAGAGATTGCATATTCATAAAATGAACAATCAGTTACTGAGTCACACATATTATCTAAGACCACACAGTAGAAAATAATTGGTGCCGTGCTTTCAGTAGTACTTAAACAACAACATCTCGAAAAGAGAGAACTGAAAACGCTCTTCTTGTCTGTATGAAACTCATCTTTTGGAGTCACTACTGTTTGCGTAAGGACAAATGCTGCGATCGCGATAGATAAATTTGAGTGATTAAAGAATTTCTGATTAAGGCCTGTGAAATGGCTGTGAGTATTGTGTGAACAAATCCCTCACTGTCCAGTACAATTATACCAAACAAATACAGTGACTGGCAAACTTTGGTGTCATCCAAAAATTGGAGACAAAAACCTTTGGTCTACCATTTCATAAAACTCTTACGAGGGCTGAGCGTGACGCGATCATCAGGGGACTACATTTCTGGGTGCCATTCAGTGAAATGGTTTTAAAGCTCGATATAATTCCAGAAGTATCGATATAATTCCAGAAATATGAAAGTGTTCAAACGGCTTCAAAATGCTGCCCGTTCGAATTCTATACCTGGCAAACAGGTGACCTTTAACGAATCAGTAAATTCTAAGAGCTCAAGCGCTCAAGTCCTCACAATTCGTTCATTATGATCACGGTCTAGGGCTATCGTTAGAGCTCTGATAGCGTCGGCAGAATTACACACAAGCAGTCACACTGCTGTGAATAAGCCTTAACATCATCTGCTACAGCTCATCCAGAAGCTGTCAAAAGAAGCTGATAATTAATTAATGTTAAGTAAATATTTTTACAGTTGGACTCGGTAAATTTTTGCAACAACGGCCGTACCACGGTCGGATGGTTTTCACTGTCCATATAAGAAATATTACAGCTTTCTTATGATACCTAAATTCATATGCCGAGCGTCTATAGAGGTACCAATTTTATACCCTAAGAGATATAGTAATAAAATAATTAGAAATATGTTTAACACTTTGAACCTCGTCACTATAATTGACAGGTGCTCTACCATGCAGAGAGTCGAGAGAACCTTGACGTGTGTCTGACTACTCCCTGGTTACAAAGAACTCTTGATCATTTTGTGGCTCAAGGGTCTGTGCCTGGAACTGTGTCAACTGTGTCTGGAAAACGTGCAGTTTTTCTACCCCAGGTCCACCACCTCGCTATGGGGAGAATGTTAACATCCGCTCTACACTAAGTGCAACATGAGCAGTGTCTGACTGTCCATTTGTTCGCCTAACTTTTCAGTATTACTCACGAGAAATTTGAATATCTTTATTACATAGGAGAAAAGTAATGTCCGGTTCATTCTATTACGATTGGTTCTATTTTCAAATGTTTCTTTAATAACTAACAGAAACAATGAAAAATAACGTATCTCGGATCTGTTATACCATTTCATCATTGTCTCAATTCAGCAATCAAAAATGAAACAATTGTAAATATCATGGGCATGGAGACTGTACTTTGGTATCTGTTCTACCATCCACTTCAAAAACATTGATCCAGTGAGCATTATTTTCATATTAATTTTTTACAATCGTTGTTTAAAATTGCTTATTGAGTGAAGATTGCTGGGGAAGAAGCCGCTAGAACTCACCATCAAGAACGGCACAAAACATTCAGTCTGGAGTACCGCTCAGCAACTTAATGCTACGCAACGACGAGATGCCCGAGCTACCTTTTTAACCTGAAATGCCGTAACAAAATGAAGAAAAGTTCACTGAAGTCGATGTTGGGCGAGCTGTTTTGATTTTCATTTGGAAAGTTCCAATGACGCCAGTGTCCAATAAAACCGACCTAAGCGATGTCCTTAAAAAACTGGAATAATATGTGGAATTTTAGCACTACAAGGTAAATTTTTGAAACATCACCTTGGTTTTATTAGTTTACAAGACCACCCGTGACTAGTTGGATCACTATTGTAAAGTTCGTTTGAATCTCTATTGATTATTTTTTACCAGTAGACGTATCCCTGCCAAAAATGGCGGGACAAATGATGCTAAATTCTTAAGATCTCCTCTTATATAAGGTAACTCTGATATGAAATAATATTATTTTAAGTATCACTGATATGGATTGCCTTATCTGACAGTCTCGCTGTTAGTTTAGGATACGGATCCGGAAATTTTTTCCTATCTAAATCCTTAAGAGCGTGACAAAGAGACAGACCTACCAACCAAGAAAGCAGGCAAGCAGTAATTGTGTATTAGTATACAGAAAAATTTATTGCGGAAGCACGTAAAGACGTGCTTCCACGTCTGTGTGATTATGAGTAATTACATAATTTATTTATAAAAACACCTCTGATATTATTTTAATTACAGGGATTCCCTAACAAATATCCATACCCAACGAAAAATGTCATTCTTTAGTCCCAGTGGACCTTATCCACGATAAGATGGAGAAACTCATGTTTAACTACTGAGAAATAAGTTTTGAATTATAACCATGTGTTATTACTGACGAGTGTGTACGGTTATAAGCAAGTAAGATAACAAGTAGGAATGAATATTTTAGTGTTATGTGAGTTACGAGTGGTCTACCCCCGTGCGAGGACCCGTTGGGCCAAAACCGTCTTCAATTTTCCAATCAGTCCCCTCTATTTTGAGTTTATTTTTCCATTTTGTTCGATGGGTTCAGCTATCTTTATCTATTCCTTTTTTGCGCTGGAAAGATCACGGTGGAGATATGAAGAGTTGTTCTTCTTATCTGAATGCTGTGAGTTCTCGAAGGATACTTAAACTGGATCTACATATATGTATGCTTATCTCGTATCCACGATACCGTCAAAAAATCATATAAAAGTAATGATGTTTCAAACTCTTTAAGTCCCGCTTTAGCCTCTAAAAACACCTGGTTATTCTCTAACGAATATCTAAAGCTAAAGAAAATAATTCATTCGCTTTACTTCCAATGCCGTAACCATAATAGGAAAGAAAAACCTTTATTTTATTACTGAGAAATGAGTTTTGAATTTCTGCAGTATCTTATTGCTGAAAAATGTGCACGGTTACAAATAATCAAACAAGTAAGCCAGATTATCGGAGTTTTAGTATTATTTAGATAGTTCGATACATAAATAGTTAGATAATACTATACTCAAAATCTAGTTTCATTGATAACGAGTTGCGTAAAACAACTCAAAAGCTCGGGGAAATGAAGAAATCCCTAGTAGAAGTTCCGCAAATATCCTTGAAGATCTAACCTGGGAATCCAACATTGCATGAAGTAGTTTGTTTATGAACAGTTTACTTCATAGGACATGATGAGGAGCAATGTCACTTAAAAAAATAATTCAGTTTAAGAATAAACTATGATAAGTTCTGTGGTTTTTGCTGTGCTAGTTTAGGGTGGCCCAAAAGTCAGTTTAATATTTTTAATTACGCAAAAACTAATAAAAATTTAAACTTATAGTAAATTCTGACTGAAAAAAGAATACTGAGAGTATTTGAAACCAAAATTGTTGGCTGTGATTTTCAAAGAGTGTTTCAAAATACATTAGTTGGAGTAAATAAGAATTTCCTGAGACAACTATAGCCCATCTCCCCTGTAGTCCTGCTTTGGTAGCAAAACCCAGACGTACGAGGCCTAATCCTGACACAGGTCAGCTGTGAGACCCCAAGTCATCACGCCGCACTGCAGAATTTCACGCTTTCATGACATCCCTCAGCCGACGCCATCGCCGGATGCAACGCCTTCAAATTTTGGCTTTCGAGATATTTAAAAGGTAAAGTCTTCGTAACTGTTTCAGACAATCTCCAAATAAAATAAAATATAATTGGAGAAATTTGCAACTTTTCACCAGGTATTCTGAAAAGCGTGATGCAAAATATATAGCGATGACTTCGTTTGTGCCTGGATGATAATGGAAAACATTTTAATATAATACTTCTTAAGTGAAAACTCCCATTCTCCTTCTTTCATTTACAATTTACCAACACTTCGCATTTGTCAAAGTTTTTGCGTAATGAATGTATAACATAATAACGGGACTTTTGGGTCTCCCAATTTCTATAACGCGTACGAGAACGCAACTTTGATTTTCTTCCTTGAAGCCATGCGCACACTTCTGCAACAACGTAGGGCAGAAATTCAAATTCATCTCTCAGTAATTACATAATGGTTTTATCATCGTATCAGGTTTGAAACTTATTGGGACGTAAGCGAATTATTTTCTTTTGATTTTGGATATTTGTTAGAATATAAAGAAGAATCATCAGAAGCTCGAATGGGACTGTACAATAGTGACCCATCTGGTTACAGGTAGCTTAGAAAAATAACAATTCTGTGGTCATCTTGCTTGCTTGTTTATAATCGTATAACCCTTCAGTGATAACATAGGGCAGAAATTCAAAACTCATTTTTCGGTAAGTAAGAGAGGGTTTTCCCATCATATCATGGCTAAAGTTCATTGGGAATTATAGTGAATGAATCACTTTCTTTGGCTTTGGAGGTTTGTGAGGAAATAAAAAAGAATCATTAGAGGCTCAAACTGGAGTTTAAAATAATGGCTCAATTTGCTACCACTGGTCTAGGAAATTAATAAAGCCCAATTGATTTTTGAACAATTTACCTCGCAATGCCCCAATTAGACAGACACGCACTGACTTATGTTTTATATTCGTGTAAACTGGGAACAGATTTTTTTTTATGCAGTGTTTGTTAAAGACCAGGGAAATTTTTTATTTACAATTTTTCTATTTGTTTTTTTAAATTATTCTTACTAAAATTTTCAAGCTCGGTCGTAGTTGATAAAGGAAGTTCTTTTGACTTTTGTTCATAGACATCGTAAAAGCTGGCCTCATTGGAAACTGGCGTCTTTGTGACGCGTCAAATCATTATCAAAACAGTTTGTCGAACGATAACTAAAGTTGATTTTTGTGCTTTATGTAGTAGAATTTCAAGTTAACCCAAGCATTTCGTCGTCGAGTATCATTAAGCTGTGAAGCGGGTTCTCCTTATACAGTAGTCATTCCTTCGAGTCGGTCTTCTTTGTGAATTCTGTTAGCTCCTTTCCTAGTAAATTTTATACTCAATAACGGATTTCAATGATCGATCGTCAACACATTACATGAAAATATTGTGCACCTGGACAAAGGACACCAGCTAGACGGTATTATAGATACCAACGAACAGTGTCCAAGTACTTGATATTAATAAACGTTTTATCCTTTAACTGCTCCTTAATAATGAAATAATTCATTAGATACAAAATAAAGTTATATTTCCATATTTCCGGTAAATTATTTAAGAAACATTTGAGAAATTTAATTGATCGTAATTGATGGAAACGGAACTGAATTTTCTCTCATGCATCACTGATATTAAAATTTCTTCTTTGTAATATTGAAAAGTGTAACGCCTGATAGACACAGCTTCTATCATAGTATATACATAATATAAAAATACTTAGTTTTTGGTTCCTTGGTTGCTCTCTCCATATCTTTCATCTGAATTTCACAGAAAAATATTACTGCAAGCCGCGCTGATATACGTCAGTGTAGTTGACAGGAAACTGAACGTCGTTTCGTGTGTAGCGTAATCTAAGAAAATTTTAATTCTCATTTGAGTATAGATCAATTTGACAGGAATGGGGTTAACATAGTTTGGTTATGAATAGCTGATTTCAAAGATGACGAGGAGTAACATGTGTGACCCATTACATGCTTCACTATAAAAACATTCATTTTGACAACATACTATGTTGAGTCCTAATATTTTGGACAGGCGCATATGCTAGTGTAGATAAATTCAGATGGAATCTGCCTAAATAACATAGAAATGAAATTTGAGTAATCTATACGACCAAAGCACTTATTAAAATCTGTTCGAATTTCTAACAAGATGATGCTTGAATTGTATCAACATCGGAAACAATGATGTAAAAATATGCTTCGGTACAAACAACGCATAACTAAATGTATTTCTCATGCAGACGACGAAGCATATACTGTGATGTGAAACAATGTAACCCATGTTTATCAAATATTTCAAGCCATGATCCACATTCCTTCAATGTCCAACTAACAACTTTAATAACAAAGTAAAATGATTTTTTGCTTGAGTGTGTTTTTGCCACACACGCCCATCTTTACTTGAAGTTGTGGGGTGTTAACTACACACCTGATGCTATTAACAGACTGCCAAGCGTTGAGTTTTTACTGCAAGCTATAGTTGGTGATGTGGTCCTGGCAGTGGTGATGTGGTCCTGGCAGTGGTGATGTGGTCCTGGCAATGGCGATGTGGTCGTGGCAGTGGTGATGTGGTCATTGGTTGAGCATAGTCACTTTTGTTTTATTAAAAGCAAAAGGCAACGACTCAGCTCGAACTGCTCTTGCTTTAACATTGACTGAAAATTACTCCTCTGGAAAATTTCATTTCACAAAATTGCTCATATGAGTGCTCAGTAATTTTAACTGAGACGTATGTATGTACGTATGTATGTTAGGAAAGTTATACTACGCGTATGGCACCATCACCACAGTATATAATCTATTTCTAGCTCTTAAACAAAATTATTGCATCACAAACGATGATGTATACATGTAAACATTCTAGACTGTGCGTGAAAACTGTTCTATGTATAGAACGCGTCTCACTCGTGAACAGGAGACGCGTTTTATGATTCCTGCTAACTGATGGAGACTTCAGCGTGAGCCCTGTCCATGCCGCTGCAGACCGGTCACCACAACGCGGGCCCTGTTCATGCCGCTGCAGACCGGTCACCACAACACAACCGTTAGCCCGCGTCAGCTGGAACTCCTGCAAGTAAGATGGACACTATTCTTAAAATCGATGTCGTACTGTACGATCACTTACTCTTCTAGCTGATATATCGCATCAACTGAATTCTCAGCTGATCGGTGGGGATACGGTGATTGAAAACAAGAACAACGTGAAGCGCGGTTGCTTTCGACTCGAGCCAAATCGTAGAATTATAATTCAAAATATATGTTATTTCCCCAGCAGAGACGCTGTAGAAGTGATGATGGACGTTACTGAAGGAGGCATCAACGAATTAAACAAGACGCGCTCGTATCCAGTAATTTCGATCTACATAGGAAGTTGAAAAGCTTAATTCATTTACTTGCAAACATTGTACACCCTGCATGTTATTTCCGTTATTTCCGATTTGGCTCAATTAAAATTCAATAGCAAATTTGAATCGATATCGTAAAGTACAGTGCCCTGTCCTTGATTCACACGTGGTCTGCATCCCCATCTTTCCACCTCTCGCATGCATTTATGTATGCACCCATTGACTTACAGAA
>VOMN01012131.1:0-14725 GCA_014899125.1 Orchestia grillus
CTCACCCCCTCCTCGCCCCACTCACCCTCTCCTTGACCCGGACCTGCGCCTGTCTCACGGCCCCCGTCACAATTTGGGTGGCCATCGACAGGAGGTCCTCGGGCTGACCGCCGGCCGCCGAGCTGAGCGTGACCGCGGTGGCCACTCTGAGGAGCACAGCAGTGGATTAGGACTTGTTCCTCTGGAATAGAACTTGTGCCTCTGGATTAGGACTTGTGCCTTTGGATTAGGATTTGTGCCTGATTAGGACTTGCACCTCTAAATTAATTAAAACTTCTGCATTTGTTCCACGATAGTGACTTTGCTGACCTCCAGTAAATGGGGTTTTCATTAACCCTTGGTCTATTTGAGATGATGTATATTACCAGCTAGGTCCAATAGAAGCTTTTTAAAATTAATGTTTCCTCATAATACCAAATTCCATCAATCCTAGAAGTCACGACAAATCGGCTAAAGCATATTTTGCAACAGCAGCTAAAAGCAACAAATAACTGCAATGGTCAGCTTGGTGGACTGAGAACTCAGTACTGTCGGCAGAGGCAATCCTCGAACAGAAGTCGCTGCCGGCTGTAGAGCAATGATTACATTTTTTACAGCACAGGCATTTAGTCATTGAAAGAAAGTAATGAATTAACCCACGTCATAAAGATGTTATTAAAATGTTCGTTGTCATGCTGTCGGAGAAAAGGCGTAGCAGATGGTCGTAATGATTGAGAAGTATTGATGCCAGTGATATCACCGGACCATCTCTATTCACACTCGTACAGAAGTACTGATGCCAGTGATATCACCAGACCATCTCTATTTCACGCTCGTACAGTACGCGAGAAATAGCCGCAGAAGCCAACCAAGCAGCAGACGCGAGTAAAACTCGAAAATATTTTCTAGACGACAGTCGGGCTTCAAGTACGGCGTCAAAACTACACCTGCCGACAGTCGAGCAGCACCAGCCCGCTGAAAGGATGTTTTCTCGTGTGTTAGTTTATTCGACCAGCTGAGTAACTCGTCATTGGACGCAGAGTAAGCTGAAAGTTTCCAGAAAGGATGGACTGGCACCCCGATGTTCTAGTCAAGAACTGACAAGTCTCTTCAGGACAAAGAAAAAGAATTGAGCTGACAGAAGGGAAGTATCAGTAGGCTGCCACCCTCACTGAAGGCCTGTGCTGAGGTGTGGAGAGGCCTCACGCAAATGTGTTCAAATTTTGGGTAACAAACGGGAACTCGTTTAAAGATTGCATAATTCTCGGGGAATGAAAAGAAAAACCTATTTTTATTTTAGGTTTTACAGTGAGAATTACGGCATCATAGCCAAGAGTATCTCGTAGAAGTATTCCATAATTAGGAAGTACCGTGTATGATCACTCTTTTAAATTCATCAAATAGTAACCCACTAAATTCATTTGAATATTGTAAACACTTTCAGACAAATTGATCATGGGAACATCGAGATTCGGGTGACGAACGACGCAGATAAAGAATTACTTAAATAACTATTAAATTAAAGAAATATTTGAAGATCAAGTGAAAAAAATGTTACAAAACCTTGTAGGCTTAAACGAAGTGTTCGGGGGCAGAAAGTATCGAGATTTAAATTTAAGGGAAATGTATATCGAAGCAGAAAAATCAATCCAACTTACCATCTTCATTCCACTTGTACAACGTTAGTGTCTTTCAAATTGTACAAATTTATTTTCATGAATTTTGCAAAGGATAATTTAACATAGAATGAAACCAGTCAATCAAAAAGGCTTGTCGCGTTGGGACAAGATATCAAACGTGCGGACTCTGAAATGTATTTTCATAGATTCGGATTTCGAGTATCTTTGATGCAAGTCAATTTCCTAACGACATCGAAACGTATTCGTTCGTGCGTGTGGCATACAGGTAGGGTATCAAGAAGGATGACAGGAGGAGGAGAAACATAGAAAAGAACTTCCCTAAAAAAAGCGGCAAATCTGATTTAAAGGGAATATGTCCGGGCAAGTTATAAACACAACTAACATGCCAGATTAATGTTACACAATGGACGCGGGAAATGATCTATCAACTGACTTTACCTCCTTGTAGCCTGGAATAGAACACACACTAACATATCCTTAAATATGATTCTTAGCCAAAAATATTCATTCTCTCAGATTCACATTGAGCACTTTTTTCAAAGCTTTTAATTTAATAACACCCCCAAAAAAGGCACTGAATATAGACTTTCGAGGCCGCTAGTCAAAGGCCTCGTCCAATTAAACACTAAAAATCCATCGCACTATTTGAAGTTCATTATTCAGAGCGAAATCATTTGTATCCATTAATACGACAGCTTTTCACGAGCAGAAGAGGTTCCATTCAAATGAACAGCGTCGACTGAATGCTAAGACATGAGCTTCACGCCATCAAAAGAGCTCCTTCAGACGACACTGCTCATTAATCACACGCCCTCTGCTTCCCAGAATAACCCGTCGTGGTATTCAGTCGAAGTCTTGACAAGAATGTTCACGAAGTTTCTATTGTGGGATGGCCAATCAGGAGCCTCGCTAGCTGATTGTCAATCAGAACTCAAGGTCTTGAGTCAGGTATCAGTTGAATATAAGGCGCTTACGAAAATGTGTCAGTAGTTCTATCTGGGTTTAAGTCAAAACAAAATTCTATAAGGGCAGTATGCTCTCAACTCTAGCATTCAATCGAAACGTAACTCTAGCGTGCCTCAACCTTGTAGCGTCTCTAGAGATTTGAAAATCCGTTTCCCAATAACTTTTTCCTATAATTTTCTCCGACCTACACTTGTACATTTCACATCTCCAATGATGTTTCTGTGTAGCCGGTAATTTTTCGTCTCCAAAATGAGAAGAATAGTATTTAGGGGGCAGTTAGTGTTTCGTTAAGAGCCTTATCGCTAAAATAATTTGGTCGGTAAAGGGATATATATGTGCTCACAGCTGCTTTAAATAATTACAAACATTCATCGAAGACTCCCAAATCTTGCATATGACATTATTTCAAGGATCTTCTCCGTGAACGCTATATATGTGCATACTTATGTTGACCACAAGGGGCGTATTATTTTTGATAAGGCTTAAATAGTGAACTACTCTGATTAGGTCAACAAATCTTATAACGATATTGTTCCTCGTTAACCTTCCCTTCCACCTAAATTCGGTTAACATGAAATTTAAGAGTTTTTTACTTCAAATTGATTTGACCAACTGAGGAATACTAATTTACATCGAACTTGACGAAAGCGAATGATTAGTTTGTAACTTACAACCCAAATTATGTAATGGCAACTTCAAAGGCAGATTAAATTATCCTCTTGAATTCTAAAAAAATTAAATTGTGAATGTTAGCAATAAAGTCATACGTGATTACGTAATCATCTATTTAGCTATGATTTTCAGACTAATTGCGTCAAAACTGCGATAAATTTTAGCAGAACTTTCAAACAGACAGCCCGGCCATTTCGTTTGAAACATTAACATTATCTTTAACTTTGAAGGGATCCGGTTTTCCACTAGCATTTTGTTAAAGAGAATATGATATGGATTGGAGTATTTACTAAAACATTCGTTCAAAATTCTCGGTTATTTCAACTTTGAAGAAAAATTAGTCAACTTTCAAACTCTCAAATTTTGTCCAACCCATCCGTCACTAGAAAAGCAAGGCTTCAAAGCAAGTCATCCTCTGATGTTAGATTGGATCCACATACCTACATAGTTGAAAAGGAAAACAAATGAAAAAAGTCAGAATTTAAACTGAAGTTCGCTGCTATTGGGCATTGATAAGAAATAAAATGACAACGAATAAAAACGCAATAGCAAAAATCAGAAGTTCCCATAAAAGTACAGAAGCTTATAAGTGCGTCTTTCATGGAGTAAGCCCTCGAAAGAGAAAATTATGCAGCATGCTAGATCCGAGCAAACTGAGTTTCAACAATATCGGGAAGGCCAACACATTTCGTGTGCTTATTGAATTACTGGCATGTTTGTGGCACAAGAGCTCCCAACTCACGGCTTCTCAGGCTCGGGCTTGCGCTTGCTGAGAAATTCGGCGATGGTCGACCCTAAGCCGTCGGTGGCGGGGCCGCCAGCGGGCGACGATGTACAACCGACAGCAGCTGACGCCCTGCGAGAAAATGAATAAACAAGTACTTTCTTTGAGTTATGAGCTTTGTAACCTCTAATGACTAGGAATTAACTTCAATGGGGATTTAAATATCTACTTTTATAAGTATTTTGCTACTCATTTGTTACAAGCTAAATGAAGTCTTATCGCACATAGCGTATCGGCCCTAATGTCGGTACGGCAACACGACGGCTAAAAAATCCATGACTCGAAAACCATAAGATGAATTTTTAGAGAAAAAATTTCGCCATACATAAACCTAATCGCTATGACTAAATTCAACACAATATTTTCGGATTTCTGCTAATGTGTTCTTTACTAATGCAATTTGTGTAATTTGAAACAAAAGAAGAACATTTAGCAGTAATAAAGAGTTAAGAAATGGGTTAAAAATTCCTTTATAACTTCCAATTTTCAAAAAAACTTTAATATTCACTGAGCATTTTTTTATTCTCTGGCCACATTATCTAATAATTTTCTTTCAAAACGCGTAACTTATTCCTGTCCAATCTTTCTTCACTAACTCCCGCATATGATCTCGATTTTGCGGATTTTTTTTTCTGAGCCCTCTTTCCAACGATCTTCCCAAGACACTCTATTGGACTCTTCGAGGTCTGAACCGGCCATTTTATCACAGTAATACGAAACTCTTCAAAAAATCAGTCACCCTTTTAGCCTTGTGTCAAGGCGCTTTGTCGTGCCAAAAAAGTAGGAGGTTGAACAAGGGCAAGGTGTAAATCAATAATGACATGTCGCCGAAGAAACTATTTATAAATTTCAGTAGTGATTTTACCTTGCAAACAAATAACTTGGCCAATACCAGTGGAGGAAATCATGCCCCACGTCATCGCACCTCCACTTTCAAACGTAACTCTTTTGTAACACATTGAGGAGATAACCGTTCTCACGTTTTGAGTCGTACATGCACTTTACCATTAGATCCAGATAAATTGAAACTTCGATTCATCGCTAAAATGAATTTCATCTCATTGTCCATTTGTCCAGACAACATGCTTATTCGCAAAATCTTGCGGGCTCTCCTGTTTTTCTTGGAAATTAGTGCCTTGGATACTGGAACCCAACTTTGTATTCTTTTATTAGTTAACTCGAGAGAAAAGTTTTCGTTGATGTGTCGTTCCCGTCTCTTGACTGTTACGAGAAATTGATGTCGCTGCCTTGAAACGAGACGCTTCAAGCCATTCTAAAAATCTTTTGATAATCCCCTTTAGACACTGTTGAAGGTCTGCCGTTTTTCGGTTTCGATTCAAGCGTCTTATATGCGGTAACTAAACTTTTCATTCCTTGCACAACACTTGTTAACTTACGTACGATACCACCAATTGCAGAAATTGACTTTTCTTTTCATCGGTCAAAATTAATTCTTTTCCTAGAACACAGTTTTAAGTGTTGATGGAATCATCTCAGTTGAAAATGGTTCCAAACGATATTAGAATGCAGCACGTGGAGTCTAACGGCACCTTCACTCTAACGCAGCACTTTTAGTGGTTAGCGTGATGGCCTCTCAGCCGAGAGGACCTGGGTTCAAGCCTCGGCTCAGGCGAGGCTTTTCACGTGACCANAAACCCAACGGTAAAACGTGTTGGAATTAATAAAGGTTCATCTTCATTGGCGTGTTGAACCATCCCTTGCCCACAAGACAATCATCACGCATAATAACTCACGAAGCACTTAATCACCACACACAATAACTCACGAGGCACCTTATGAGCTCACAAGGCACTTCATCACCTTACTAACCTCCAGGACCTCACACCATAACTCCCAAGGCCCACCATGAACCCACCCAATGACCCACGTTGCCTATGACCACCCCTCTTACCTCCTAGACCCCAGAGGGCTGGTGGGCAGCCTGCTGACGCCAGAACCTGAGCGCTTGTGCTTTTTGGTGGACAGAAGAGGCACGTCTGATCCGTCTGTGCGCTCGTCATCACAGTCGTAGTCGTCTTCATCCTCGTCTTCGTCCTCCTCCCGGATCATGAGGGGCAAAGTTTCGTGGTCGTCGTCGCCCCCGACACTTGGAGGGCCATAGCGACGTGATGGGGAAGATGTGCGCCCAGCAGGGGAGCCTGCGACAAAATAAATGACGATCACGTGACGACGAACAGACTCATTGATACTCTGACAGGGAAAGTTCAGATCTCGTCGAGCAACGAAGAGTGTCGATCATAAATGAAGCAATTGATGGTATAAGGCTAGAAGCAAATAAAGTAATAAATGAAGTTGTTTATTGTTTTTAATTTGTGCACAAGATTCAGCAAGAATCAAAAGATGATCCCGTGAGATGGTGATAGTATCCACTCAGGTAGGAAGTAGGTTTGAGTGGGAGATCATATATGGGTTTGTATGGGTGCTGGGAATATATAGGAAATAAACGAGGCAACAACCGGCAACAACCATGAACTGTGCCAAGCTGTAAATCCAGAAACCAAGATGTTACAAATTCCACAATTTAAAGGGCGATACATGTTTTCTGGCATCATGCCAGATCTCGCAAACTGCAAAACGGCCTGGAAATTTTTTCAAAAGAGGTCTCTCAATCTCGACGAGTTCTTTACTGTTGTACCTGAAGTAACGAGAAGGTATTCATGGAGCCGATATTTCCCTATGACAAACCGATGTGAAAAACATTTTACACTGATACCATTAAGCCATAAATGCATGGCGTGCTGTTTTTTAAATACTTGATTTTAAAAATACTGAAATTGAATTGACAATAAATGTTATGTTGATAATTGTATCGCCCTAATATTCCCTTGGAATCAACTTAAAATCAAATGTTAGGCATGAAAAACTATTTTGTCTAATTCAAATAATTATTACCCTTGTCTGCTTGCCGTGCCGCGCTCGGCGTATAACTCATTTCAATATCTGGAAAATATTGCTTTTTAAATATTGTTTTCATGTAAATGAAGAACAACCAAATAGTTCCCCAAAAATCCCTAACCGAGCCGAGAGATAAACTCTATGCACCAGCGAGCTAAATTAGCGAACATGATCTGCCACCGGCGCTTCATGTTACAATAACAGAAAGGCTGTTACGATTTCATTAAGTTCGGAACAGCGATTAGCGGCGTCAAAAATAGCGTAGAGTTGGAGCTACTCCCGAGTGGGGCGATTTCGACACGCTCCCCTCAGCATCCTAAAGGCAACAGCCACACCGCTCAATATTACATGAAGGTCAATTTCAGCAATGTTATTTATACTAATTAGTCCCGTTCAACGTTTGATGGACCTTATGGGTGGTCATCTGGTTGGCTGTTGAGTGGTCGTACGGCAGGAGTGCGTATCTGTCAACAACAAGGGGCTGGAAATCATGTTTTGAACGGTTACCCAAGGAGATGACTTAATTGGCCCCTGCTAGCTCCAAAAGGACGGAAACTGAATTCAGATTCACATCGTAAGTTTTTGAAGAACGCCTGTCTTCCCTGGCTACATAGTCAACTAATTATGAAAAGAACGTCTTTGATATTTCAACTAGATAATATACTCGTACCTGTACATAGATTCAGACGCTACCAAATGGCTGTTAGACCATAGATTCAAAGGACACGATTTAACGGTGTAGCCTCAATAGAGTCAAGCAATACTCAAGCCTAAAAGCCCTGTAGGAAGCAATTAAAAGGTCTTTTCGATAAATGAAACCCTCTGGGATAGCACAATTGACAACAGTAAATAGACGTCTCATTAGGGTGTTGATGAATGGAGAAAACCATGTTTGCTCACAGCTTGCATTAAAAGTCTTAGTTTTGTCATTCGACTATACCTTGTCATACTCAGTAATTGAGTGCTGAGATACGTAGCTCCATCGATGAAATACAGAATAAAATTTTATTCATCATTTCCTGTTCCTTAGCATAATCACAGTGAACGTACGTTAATTGGGACATACATGTGTATGCATAGATCATTAAAAATAGTAATCTTGTTTCACTTGAATACTCAATTAAGAATAATAATTTGAAAATAGCACTAACAGTTCTGAAACTCTTAATCATTTCTAAAAATCATACATATATGTACACGTGTAAAATTAAATATTATCCAACAGTCACTTTGCATAATAAAGAAGAAAGCACTGCAGTATGCACATTCACGTCTCGTTTTGAACTTCATTCTCCCCGCATACCATGTAGATATGAGCATACCCTGCGTGCACGTACGCATTTTGACACAACTCCTCAACTTCAAATGGACTGAAAAAACACATACACTTCCATTAAAAGTGCGTCTGGAGTTCATTTACTTCAAGGGGGATAGATAGGAGTGATAACTCGGACCTTCACTTCGATTAAAATTGTTTTTGCCGATGATAGTGCTGTGTTGTAACTACAATTCCTCATCATCCCAGTTCAATAGTATCAATAGTATCAATAGTAATTATTATTTTTGTTGATATTGTTGTTATTAATACCCGAATGTAGCTGGCTATGAGGAACTACGTTCCCCCAGCAACAATTAACCACGGTTTCAGCTGGAGGAAACTGTAATTTCTCGATCGATTAGCAAGCTTCAAATTCTTAATGAGACTACAACAAATGAAAAGTCTTGCCTGCAGATTTTCGTTTTTTGGGGCAAATTCAGCGCGAGGAAGTTGAACGAGCAGGAAAATATACCAAACAAGTGAATAATACATAAAATAAACATAATATTATTTCAGCAGAAACTCTTGAACACGGATAATCCCCCCCATCCACACCATTCCGTCATCTGCACTGAAGTATCACGAGTTTATATCTGCGCAATATGAGAGGCAGAAAGGACAGAAAATTTCGCCGTTTCTAAAACCACACAGAGCAGCACAAATGCATTTATGACTCTGTACAAACTCGCGAGATAACAACCTACCAGAAAAAGACTGCAATTTACCTACCAAACTGAATGTGTTGGATCTGGGTGCTTGGTAAGTTATTTCGAAAAATGGGATAGATAAATTATGATAAGTTTGTAGACCAGAAAAACACAGCTGAAAAACTAATTGCACTGACACGATCAGTAAACAATGAACGTAGAATCTACAACGAGCAAACAATTTATGAAGAGACTAAAAATCTGAGACCAATTCAAAAAATGACATGTTGCACACACTTGAACCTCATGGCAAGTTTGAAAGTCCTCTTCAGTCCTCTTGCAAAAATGACAAGCGCTTCTTGAATTATGGAAGCGGGAGATGATAAGCGCATTAAATTTAACACTTTAATTATTGATAGGAATGTTACGGGATTCAAGTCATAAAATTTTAAGAGAACACTTATGGAATGCGGAAAAAGGCCGATCAGACAACTGAGCAAAAGCACTATTGCTAACAGTAGAAATACACTAATTACCATAGAAAGATACCACAAATTACATGCTATGGAGCCTGGCGTACCAAGGGGACATTATTAGGTTACCTCACCTCTAGATAGGCCTTTGGGACTTTTATCTTTCGCGCCCACTTTGATTTTTTCTATTTCAATGCTTTTTTCACTGATAATACTTTGTATTTTCGTCCTCTTTCTTTTTAACTTGCAGTTTCTATCCGCTGGGGATCCTGTGTGGTAACACACCTTGTGCATAGATCCCCTGTTCTCCAAAGTTCACACTAAATGGTCCCTTCTCATTCGGTGCGAGGTATTCTTAGTTACAAAAGGGCTGCTATCACTACTACTACTATTACTACTACTACTACTACTACTACTACAACAAATTACATGAATAGCATAAAACGCTGGCTAATAACATCACTCTTTAGTTCATTGCCGAAAAAAAGTAGGCTTTATTTTAATGAGCAAGACACACATAGCACAACTCAGAAGAAAGACCCCCACGAACAAATGCGACGATGTTTTTTAACCGCAGAATCAATGCACTGAAATTTCAGCTTGCACGTTTGTTATTGTTTGGAAGCGCACTTTCATAAGAAATCATAACTGCAATATATTTGAGGGTCGGGGCGCGTCTTTTTTAGGAAAAACGAGTGAAGTATTATTGTCAGTCTATTGGCCCTACGGATATGATAGACTTTATGTTGGTAGCACAACACATTTACACAGCGTCGATGCTGAACGCTTGTTGCACTGATGAGTGCTAATTACGGACTCCTGTGGTGCTCGTTCAGCGGCCAACAAGCAGCGGCAATGCAGCGAAATTTATGATCTTGCGAAACCCTGATGTAATATGATATTAATTAAGCTGCTGCTGCTGCTGCTGTTGTTGTTGCAGAGGATGCTAGTAGGTGTTTGTTTTAATTAATACACGCTGACGGGCACACTAGCGGTGGCCCAAAGTGGCTACTGAGGTGTTGGGTAAACTCAGATTGACGGTCAATTCTTGGTAATTCTGGGTACGAAGCAAGAGCCCTGGCATTTCTCCCTCGAGTTCATGCGACTAGGCCGTCCTGAGGTGTTCCTCGGTCGGTTCTGTTGATGGTTCCACGTTGCTACGACGTTAGATGTTGATTAGATCTTGAGAATTTGCTGTTATATTGGACACTGCAGCGAGGGCTCTGATGATTAATTCCGCAGCAGGATATTACATTTTTGTTACCTTCTCTCACCGGTTGAACAAGCAGGAGATATTGCATTTATGATACATATTCGTTATATGACTCAATTGATTCGTCAATTCTGTCCTTGACAGCAGTTCCAAGAATTTTAGTTTATTTGTGTGCTTAAATAACTCCCAGTCGGTGGTTCCAAGTCCCGAAATTTTCTGCAGCCAAAGCGGCAAATGGCAGGGCTCCAAGTCCTCCTGCTCGAGCGCCCCTCTCACAGCTTCCAGCGCCCAACCCCCGATACTTTTCTCGAAGTTCCCTTACAATGTTCACAGCCACGCCCTCAGCGCGGTTTTCTGCTGCTCCAGACTCGTATGAGCTGACCATTCGATTAAAACCTTCTTCCGTGCCTTCTCAGGGACGAAGTTCTTCAATCAAAAGGCTTTCCTCTTTTCACGGCCTCCCATGCGGCCAATTTGGATACACCAATAGTAATGAGCGACTTTCTTTAAGACTCGCCTAAGTATTAACCGAAATCATTTTATCTATTTTGATTATATTTGCTGTTTTTCTTGGCAATAAACATTTGGCTCCTTTTCTGTCCTTTTCCTGCTCGAGCCCGTAAATTCCCCGATGTCGTCAGAGGTGACGGGGACATGCTGTCTACGAAGCTACCGTACAGTAAGCCTGTTACTGTGAAGTTTAAATCAAAAGTTTTCCCTCTCCAAGTTTCGCTAAAAAGGACAGAATATGGTCTGGGACTTTCTAACTAAAATTCACTACGAAAGAAGGATCGTTAATTTATATTCCTACGCAACATAACCCCGTATAATTTACCCAACAAACTGCAGTTTACCTGCCACATTGCAATTCAAAAGCCCAAAATTTACCTACGAAACTGCAATTTACCTTCCACATTGCAATTCAAAAGCCCAAAATTTACCTACGAAACTGCAATTTACCTGCCACATTGCAATTCAAAAGCCCACAATTTACCTAGGAAACTGCAATTTACCTACCGGACGAAAAGCCGGTGGCTTCCTCCTCCTCAGGGCTGGGCAGGCTGAAGGAGAGCGTGGGCACGATGGTGACGGGCTTGGTGGGGCCACGACTGGTGCTGGGCAGCATGGCGGGCGCGTTCATTGCTGGAGTGGCAAATAATATCATTAGGTACTTGCTGACTGCAATGTACATAACTTGGGTTTTTGTATTTACACAAGATTTAAAAGCCGGTAGAAATCATGGGCGGGCGCGTTTGTTGCTGGTAGCGAACAAAGTTCATTCTTATTGTAGGGTTTTGTCATGATTTTCAGTGCTAATTAGCCAGAAAAAGGGACACCATGAAATCAAAAAGAAGCGCAACATTTTCGAAATTTGTAAGATGGCAACACACGCTGTTTGAGGGTGTGAAAGCTGAGGTAATGAAGCATTCCACCCAGCTGATATTCTCAATATCTACCATACAAAATATTTTTCACCTTATCAGGGACTTAGCCATCGCTGCCACATTGTATGCGATTTCAACAGTCAGACCAAGTTGAAGTTTAAAATTCAGTTTAAGGTTTATTTTCAGTTTGCATGATAATTTTTTCCCACGCTGAAGTCACAAGAATGGCTCGGGAGTCCTACTCATCCCTCAAGGATCACCACGCCCCCGAGAAGCGCTTGACACTGGAGTGGTGACCTCGAGTATCTCATGGCCCGTAATTTAATTCTCCTTTTTTCTGTCGACTTACGACCAAGGGACCCTCCTTCACGCAACATTAGATTTAAGGTCGAGTGGGGTTAAGAGTTAAGGTTAAGGGTTAAGGTTAATATTCCAGGGTTGAGGACAATCCTCTTCAGCGCATTTCCCTCAGGGAGACGTGACCTTCGTAACACGCGTTTTCTATCGATTAAAATGATCGCACAGCACGACGGACGCATCCAAGTCTAACTTTTTCGTCGGAGTATCTACAATTACCTAAAACTTTAGCCACACAAGTATCCAAATCTATTATTTTATAACTTTATCTATGGGGCGGTGAACAGTTAGACTGAACCCATCATTGCGTAGGAAACAACCCAATAATATATTAACGAGCACTGATGGTGGGGGCAAATATTCTGTATCGACCGCCATGACACAAATTGCGTAGCAGCGGGGGCGTACTCATTGATACAGACGTGAAAAACTAAAAGTCTATTTACTCACATTGTTGCATCTACCTACGTAGTTAATTGTATAGTTTCAGAAAGAGGGTGTCCGGGAATCTTCGTGAAGAAGATTTTATTTCGTATTTTTCAGAAATTTATTTCATCGCCCAATTAAACTAAATTTGGAACAAAGCTTTCTTCCTATAATAAACAGGGCACCGTGATAGACGCACTTATAGCATTACATTATATTCGTCAGTACTATTTCTTGAAATGTTTGATTTTCAGATTAGATCTAGAAGTAGAACTGTAAAAGTTCTTCTGGGAATTATATTTTTTGTTTTCTGGAGCTTTCGAACTGTTCAGCATCAAGGGAACGAGATTATTAAATTTCTGTACACTAGATACACACTACACACTCACACCTTATCAGTCATAGTTTTCAAATCTTCGTTCCATTGGTAAAGAGCTGTGTAAAACAACTCGAAAGCTCGGTGAAATATTTTCATAATTCTCAGAAGAAATTCTGCAATTCTCCTCCAGAAGTACTCCTTGTGAAGGGCACAAATGTGCAGACGGGGGTGCAGCCTGCGTTCACGTCACCATCCCTGGGGACTCCTGAGCTTGGCACCAATACGCGGCATACCCTCTTAGACCTGCGTATATATACATAAGTTATTTTCCACA
This sequence comes from Orchestia grillus, assembly GCA_014899125.1. Classification (NCBI taxonomy): domain Eukaryota; kingdom Metazoa; phylum Arthropoda; class Malacostraca; order Amphipoda; family Talitridae; genus Orchestia; species Orchestia grillus. Next base: position 13,430 of record VOMN01012131.1, read on the forward strand.
TTCTACACAAATAGGCCAGTTAGCGCACAAGGCGCAAACTAAGCTAAGACTGAGATGTCGCTGTAGGACTCGAAGGGCTAAATGGTAGTCAAGAAATGGAACTGAATCACAGATAAAAATTTACCTATATACTTATTAACACAAGGCCTGGATATCCTGGTGAGCAAGGTGCTCAACTGCAGTGTCCCAAGGGTCGCGAGTTCGAGTCCACCTGGCTCTAGGTTCCCACTCCACGCAAGTGTAAAACTGGTACCAGCCTGTTACGGTAAAGCCTACAACTAACTATAATCTCGACCAAGGTATGATGTATTCACTTATTCCACTTAATACCACAGAAACTGTATATCAGCACCGAGCCCAATGGCCTTCATGGCTACGAAAAAAATTACCTTTTACGTGTAAATATAGGGTAGACCAGAAGAGAGGTACCTTTTTAAAATTATATACCAATCAAATAATAGACAGTAAAAAGATCAGGTTAGTCCAATATGAAAGAGGTAATTTTAAAGCTTTTTCTAGTGAATAATACTACCGCCAATCATTGCACATTTTTTTTAGAGTCGTCACATTATTCCCTTCAAAATGCCGCTAACGAAAGAGCAGCGAGCAAAAAATGTGGATATTGATTTCCAACGTAAAGGTTCGTTGTTGCCGTGCAGAAAAATTTTAGGAGCAGTTTAGGTAATGGAAGACGTCCTTCGAAGGCGGGCGTAAAAATGGTATTGAAATATGACGTGATGGGAAACAAACAAGCAGGAGAGCAACACCACGCCAGAGACGTTAAGTAATGATGACCACCACTGTTGCCAGGGCACGCTATTGCTTCACCTACACCAGGGTCATCTAAGAGGTATTGTATTCCATACTTAAATCTATGCTGAACTTCAAGGTCCATCTTATTTTGAATTAACATTATTTTTTATAAATCTCTGCAGTTACATTGCCACAATTTTTTTAAAAATGTACCTCACTTATGGCCCCCTGAACAGGTCCTATGGGTTATGTTCTTGTATGGTCTTATTACCCCGAAAAATAAGTTAAGTGTTTTATTTGATACTAATAACTAGGTTACAATACTTAGAATTCCACAACAGCTCATGTAGTAACAAAATGATCAGAAATAACCAATTCTAAGGCAATTTTTACTAAAACCCACAATTTTCAGACGATTTTATTTGCTCGAAATACACGAGAAAACTCGGAGAACGGTCGGTTCGTATCGATAGTGATCAAACAAAAAAGAATAAACCACGTGTCAAGACTCTCGGTTTCCGTGTTTTAACCGACCGCTTGACG
>VOMN01012134.1:0-11819 GCA_014899125.1 Orchestia grillus
ACAGTCTGGACCTTGTTCTTCGGGGGCTATTTTTATTGGTTGACCTCTTATGCCTGCAACCAGATCCAGGTAATTGTTGAATGCATCCGGGATTTTATCGCATCGTTGTTACTATTCGTATTCCTACTAATTAATTAATACAAAATTCTTGAGTCACTATGGCTGATCAAACTTCGACTATGCGAGCATATCTAACTTTCGGTAGTTCTTAACAAACCATGAAGATGAGGCTCACAAGCCACCATAATTGGAATTTTAATCAACGCAATGAATAAACGATGTTAATGCAAGTACTCGTAGATGAACAATTATTCAATCTCTGCAGTCGAACTCTTCAGGCGAGCATTTTCGTTTGGTTTGCGTGACTTAGAAAACTTTGACGTGCATATGTCTCACAGGTGAATCTCAGTTCACCGCCAAGTCGCTAGCCTCAGCCAAAATCTGGGACAGTAAATACTTTTTTGCATTCCACAAAACCCAAAATTTATCGAAAAGATTTTTCGAATTCTTATATTTGTTCATCGACCGATGTGACCAAGCTATTTTCGGTGCGTACGACAGTAGCTGAATGACTTACGGGTCACTAGTGAACTGCATGTCTTACGAATATATGATAAGCTTCACGCCTTATTCTGAGCTGTTGTGCAACTGGGCTCCAGTTTTGGATTGACGAGTAAGATTCCTCATGCAGGTACGGAAAGCTTCTGTCAATGTTCCAGAACCCATTCTGAGTTTCCAGTGAACACTCAAGCTTTTTTAATATATGTCATCATCATTGTTAAAGGATTACTGGTTTGATTTACCGAATGATATCTCACAGCGTGCGGCAAAAGTCCTTTGACTTTTCCCAACCTGAAGTCAATAACAGTGTGAACCGCTTCTATCTTTAGATCATTGGTCAAGTAACGACAGTTTGCTTCTTCATTTTCAAGCTGGTTTTACTAATATATCATTTGAAGATATGAGTGAACATCAAGCCATGATCGAGCTTCATGGTGTAGGAATTTTGAAGTCTAATATCATTTATGAGCTAAATGTTATGAAATTCACTGTTTTCGACCGTGTAAAAAGTTAAACTTGGTTCTGACAAAAATGATCCAAGAAATGAGCACCCGGGTCCAGCCCTCACCACCAGAACTCACGCAGGCCGTCCGTAAGAGGGTTCAGAAAAACCAAAGTGATCCGTGAGGAAATTGGCCAAGCAGATGGATATTAGCGAAATGTCTATTAGGACTATAGGCAAACCTGATTTCAAAATGTTTCCCTGCAAGCTGAAGAAGCACCAACAACTTACTGACCTCCAGAAACTGTAACGACTCGAAAGATGTTGTTCAAGCTCAGCTTCTTCCGAACTTCATGAGGAGCAGTACGCCAAAAATCCTCAGAAACGGCATATAACCGGGACTTAGTTCTGGAGTAAGGAAATGTGGTTTCAATCTCCCCCTCCATTTAAATTTCGTGACCTCCATCGTTTGGCTTATGTTGGAGGCTGATCCTCTGCATCGCCCTATGCTACTGAAGATGATTTCAATAATCCGTGCAGAAGGCATGGGGCAAAATTTTATGGGAGAAGCTGCGGATTCCAAAAGGAGTGTCAGAGGGCGACTTCAGAAAGTAATCCGGGCTGAAGAAGAACACATTGAAAAATCGACTGTGACTATGATTCTTGTTACTATTATCGCCACACTTACCATTCGCTGAGCGTGTCGGGCTCCTGGATCGAACAAGCCGGGTTCCGCACCCGTGCGAAGTAACAAGCAATTAAGAAACAATGCTCTTTCTGCGCTGGGCTGCTGTTGTGAATAACATTTTTTCTGCAGCAAAAAACAACGAATCCGAGTTAGACGATTTTTTCTTTTAATGACCATCGTGAAAAATATAACCTTTGCTGGCTCGATTTGAAAAATTTATTTTTCGAAAATCGAAAACTAATCGTCTCTTTATTAACGACAGATGATCGTCATCTTCGAATACTTTTGTGTTTCTTTGAGTATAAACTTGTTTTCTCTCTGATCTCATTCAAACTTGAGGCTCTTTTTGGGTTCCACGGCGTGATGGCCTCGTAACCGAGAGGACCTGCGTTCGAATCTCGGCTCTGGCGATGGATTTTCACTCAACCAGGGAGTACTTCCTTTAGAAAAGGAAGAATAAACCACACATTCCTCACATCCCTCACCACACCAGTAGTTGAAAGGCATTTAAAATCCAACGGTAAAACCTGTTGTTTTTAATAAAGGTTTATTTTTTATACGAGTATCACGCGTTTCCAGTGATATCACATATTCGATTTGAATAAAATCTGAAAAACAAGAAGGAAAAATGCTAGGCCTGAAGTTGAGCATCTATCTAATGTGTACAGGACAAACGAAGGGGGACAAGAGCAGGACAAACGAAGGGAGACAAGAACAGGACAAACGAAGGGAGACAATTTTCTGCACCGGGTAACTCAGAAATTTCAGGAATAATGAAGGTAGAAGACCCAGCGTACAGCAGGCCAACCTAAATAAAGTTGATTATATTTCCGTCAGCCTCTGACCAAATTTGGTGGGTCTCAAACGTTCTTGAATTTGGAAACTTCAGAGTTCCTGAGGTTCAAAAACTTGTCTTGTTTGTTTGGTTTATACGTAAAAAGCTGAAAGCATATATTTTCCTTTCTCGAATACAATATTCAACAAAATTCAATCATCCTGTTCCTCTGCCAAAATAAGAACATTTTCTTTAAACCAGCAACTTTCTCTGCACTTAGTTTTTTAAACAAATGACATTGTCACGGGGGCAATGAAATGTTGCAGGTGCAGCGTTGCATGAGCGTCGCTAAGCTGACCACGGCGAGACGAGCGCTGGGCCTCGCCCTCGTGGGGCTCGTCCTCAACCAATTCCTTGGGGCCTTCACTGGGCTCGTCATTTATGCCACCTACTCCGACTGTGATCCAATAAAGTGAGCAGAAAGTCGTCTTTGTCGAGTTCTTCAGCTGTTGTTCTATAAGGCGAGTCAATTGAAGAAATCTTCATCATGCGTATAGGGCCTGAACATCAGGACTTGCACAACTCTGTTTTTGTCAGGATTTTGAAAATTTATAGATTTGGTTTCGATCAAGAGTACAGGGAGTTCAGAGAACAAATGTTTTATTTGCCAGAATATTTAAACACAACAGAACAAAATTTTTTGATAGCTCGACAATAAACTAAGCAAAAATTTCTGGGACAAAAGTATTTGGTCAAAACTGAAAACAATGCTTTAGTATTTAGAAGCGTGACTTCTACGTGCAATAACATTATGGAGACGCATATGGTAATTGAAAACTAAATTTTGACACTCTGTTTGTGGTATCTTGTTCCAATCTTGCGTACAGGCGACCATCAAATCAATGAGTTTTTTGGACTCCCATGCACAGCAGTTTTGAACATTCGCCACAAACTTTCAATGGGATTAAGGTCAAGCGATAAGTCAGGCTACGGGAAGATACTTATTTTCTTATTGGCAAGCCATTCTTTTGTACATTTCGCCGGATATTTGGGGTCATTGTCTTGCTGAGAGATCCAATGGCGCCGGCCCTACAATTTTCGCTGACGTCTCGGGACGTGGACAGAAACCCATGAATGGGCCACTTGGCTCGTTCCTGTCGCCAAGATATCATTTAATGGGTTAATTTATTTTTCATTCTTTTTCCCATCGTAATTTCTGTACTTATAAACTTCAGGCTCTCAATTTTTGCAGGACTTAGGCGGCAATCTAACAAACATTCTCAGCATTGTACTATTGTGAACAATTGTTTACTGACCAAACGAGTCCTCAAGGATGTTCATATTCAGAAGAAACATAGAAAATAAGTTAGAATTGCTAGGAAGATAGGCCTCTTCTGACTAAGTATTTGAAATACCAAAATCATAACTCATAATTAGGAAGTTTCTAATTTCTTCAAATTCAGAAACGAAAAATACCATCGGGGGATGTTATATAAATGCTACTGCCCTTGAATTTGTTTTCTATAGCGACTTCGAGGATATTTCAATGACCCTCTTAATGGAATAGTACTGCATCTAATTTGTGTTATATCTTCATTGTTCTTAAAATCTTTCCTTTTGTACTCGTACATTCATTCTTTATTATCTCCCACAGGAGTGGAAAAGTGGACTCGGGAGACCAGCTGTTCCCGCTGTTTGTCCTGGAGTCAATAGGCCACTTCAGGGGCCTCCCTGGCCTCTTTGTCGCCGGCATCTTCTCAGGGTCCCTCAGGTGTTTTTTGTTCAATTTTTGCACTTGACTGCTCAGAAATGCTTCAAATTACGATCCTAATTTTCTCAATTCAGTCGTACAAAACTATTTTAAGTTGATCAGACTGTTACGTTACATGATTTGCTTGCAACTATCCCGATACGTGTATTCATATTTGCAAATTGCTAATATACTTCAACAATGAGAGCAGGGAAAGAAGGTAGTTAAGTCTCTAATTCACAGATAGTGAATTTTCATTATCAGCAACTGTTTCGAAAAATGCAAAAATAGCTTGTACAAGGTGATCAAACGAAGTGAAGACAAAAGTTTATTAAAGTAACTTTTCAATACAGCAAAGTTTATGATAAATTTTCAACCCGAAATAATAACATTGCACTACAGTTTACATATTCTTCTCAATGTTTAATTTAACCAGCCTTTGACTTTCACTACACGCTTCCACCTATCTGGAACCTTACAACATGTTGTACGAATAGTTTTTGGTGAGATATCTTCTCAGCGTTGCAGAATTTTAGCCTTAAGAACATCAGTATTTTGATGATTGAATGAACAGTTTTACTCTCAAGAATACTCCACACACTGGAGTTCCTTGGGTGTAAATCTCGTAAAGAAAGAGGCCACAACTCCTTGGATCAGAAACCAGCCCTATTGTCCCTACACCACTGTCGAACAAGGTTGGCAGTATGGGAGGTGGCTCGACCCTACTGAAGAGTAATTCCAGATCCATTAAATATTGTATGGATCTAAGGAATCAAATTATCCTTCAATAAGCTAAAGTTATCTTTGCTAGTTTATATGTACCCCTTCTTCGGTGAATATGATCAGAGTGTTTTGCACTGTCGAGGTAACATAGCCTTGAACCATTACAGAGGTATGATTTTGGTACTGGAAGTACAAAGCTTAGTTTCGTACATACGGTCAGTTTGGTGGTTGTGGATTGCTCTGAAAATGAATAATTTTTCATCAGTCCACAACAGTGAAGGCTGACTGCCATCACTCAGTTTTTTAAGACGAAAGCTTTGCTCGATCAACTTTTTGGCTCTGGTGTGTTCAGACAGTCTTACCTCTTTTTACCTCTTCTCGTAGGAGATAGCTTTGAATCCTTCTTCAGTACATTCCGCATGGTACCATAGCTGACAGAGGCTACTCAAGCGAGTTTCCTAATGCTTGTCCTCGGGACCTTCCAAATTTTTTCTCACGTGTTTCTAATCAGTTGAGGTTTCCTAAATGTCCAATTTGAAGTACTTGTTCTTAGCAGGTGCGAACCTGTCTCTTTAAGGCGTTTCAAAGTCTTGTAAACGCCTGACCTGCTCACACGAGCTTGAGAAGTCTGATAATTCCTCCTAATTTCCTTCCAGTCTTACATAGTTCACTGAGAGCATCGCTAATTTTGCTCATCCCACTACATGCTAATAGCCCAGTGATGCTTGCTTGCTCGGTCCGTCCGTCTGTCCGTCCGTGTCTCTGCGAAGCTCTGAAGGATTTAGATAGGAGAAAATTCCCGTGTCCGTATTTCTAGCTTACAGCGAGACTGTCAGATAAGGCAGTCCGTATTGGTGATACTGTAAATAACATTATTTCTAGTCAGATTTGCCGTAAATAAGAGGGCATCTAAATAATTTAACATCATTTCTCCGACCTTTTTTGGCCGGTGCGTCTACTAAGAAGTACTAAGCATAGAAAATAAAGTTCAGAAGAAATTATGTATTCACTATACGTAATACTAAGGTCAAATACAGTCAATATTTCTCTAAATATTTCTTTTTAATGCGCTTTTTAATGTTATTACAAAAAGTGTCTACACCTCGCTTGCTCGCCTTGTAACCTAGCTAATCACATCAATTTTTGCTCTTGCATGTTTAACCTAACATTCAAATTCTTCTAGCAGTGTTTGACTTGCTTCCATTAACTACCGAAAAAATTCGGAACACATGAATACCGAAGCACAAATACACTTAGTGATACGCAAGAGAGTGCGTAAGTAATTTTAATGAATACCCATCGCTTCTATTTCATTTTAATGAATTCCCATCGCCTCCATTTCATTTTAATGAATGCCCATCGCCTCCATTTCATTTTAATGAATTCCCATCGCCTCCATTTGATTTCAATGAATTCCCATCGCCTCCATTTGATTTCAATGAATTCCCATCGCCTCCATTTGATTTTAATGAATTCCCATCGCCTCGATTTGACCCTCCTCGCGCCTACCACACGTCCCGCAGCACGGTGTCATCCGGAATAAATTCGCTGGCTGCCGTAACCCTAGAAGATTTTGTCAAGGGAACATTTTGGAAGGACATCAGCGAACACAGGGCCATGCAGCTGTTAAAAATTTTTACGCTTTTCTACGGACTAACTGCTTTTGGTCTAGCGTTCCTCGCAAGCGTGATGGGAGACGTTCTCACGGTGAGCAGGGGGACTGCCAGGTCTAATTTTCAATGCATAACAGCTGGAGCAAATTAGGGAGTGATCCAGACTTGGTGAGTAGCTTAAAACGTTGACTCCGATTCTCTACTCAGGTAAAATTACATGCCGACAAATATCTCTACAGTAAATTTAAAAATGAAGGATTTTGGTTTCACAAATTTGGTTACTCTATTAATTTTCTTTCTAATGAGAGTTAGCTTATTCGATTGATGAACGCAGAGTTGACGAAAACTCGAAAATTTGTATTTATATATGATAATGCTTTGGTTACATTAGGTTAGGTTAGATGATCGCGTGTACCATATATGGTCCCACTCTGGAGTCAACGTGAAACTGAGTCAACTGAGAACTCCGAGATCGCAGCCACGTCGATGCAAGCTTGCTTTCACATGGCAAGTGTACAAGCCTTTTGAATTATATTACCTATTCCTTCGGTTTTGTTATAAGATGTCTGAGACATACTCGTACGATCCACCACTGTTGGGTGTGCGGAAGTATCGCCGTCGTTAGTGAATTACAAAACGAATATCATCTTAAAACCTATGAAATCTCGTTTTTCCACTTATGTAAGCAAGAAATTTTGTTTACTTCGCCAGGAATTATTATTGTACCCAGCAATTATCGCAGTGGTTTTCACCCCATTAACTTAATATCGGTGAATTTTATTCCTTTCTCTGACAGTTTTTGATTTACTGAGATTCAGTACATCGATAAAAACTATTTGCCCGATGAAATTCGAAGTTTAAAGTAAAATTTTGCCAACAAACTCGTAGAGAAGAAAGTTTATTTCAAGTGTTTCGGGCAGCATTCACTATTTCAATTCTGTACACGTACGAATTCGTATTCATACATAAATCAAAAATTACGCTTATATCATTTGTGATATTGATCCCTACTTAGGTAGGACTGAGTTAAAAAATAGAAGAATCCATAATCCTAAGATCAGTTTAGACAAAGAGCGATTCAGAGCTTCAAAAGCACTCCCAGCCTCTTGGTTACGTGTTCTTCGGTGGAAACGCCGATTGCTGAATGAAGCGAATTAAAAAAAAGAGGTTTTGACTAGGAGCTTCTTCGAAAAGGTTGAAGTATTTTACTATCGATGCTGCAAGATGCCCTATCCAATATGTGCAGATGCGCATCACGCCTACAACTAAACTTAAAGGTTAAATTAGATCACAATTGCTCAAAACAAGACCTCAGTACGAGAGAAAGAATCCACTTATTCTCGTAATTATTGGCTAATTTACAAAATTCTGAGCTAGAGGAGTTCTGGAACGTTAGTTTCTGTAAATCTAGACTGAATTTCTTCGAATGACTGAGAAAATTTTGAATTAAACTTCCCTTTCATTGTAGGCATGTGTGATCGTCAATGGCGTGGTGGGAGGTCCATTATTAGGCATCTTCACCCTGGGCATGTTCTTCCCATGGGCCAACACAATCGTGAGTGTTCAAATTCGTCGAGTAGAAAAACGGCTTAAAATGTAAGTACAAATACCCTTGAATATTGTCGATGTCAGCATGTAAGTATCAGGAGGGAATTTTAGTCCTTCACTTAAAGTCGATTGTGGCATCATATCACAAACCGGATCACCTTTCAAATGATATTCTCAAATTACTGACCCGACCATCTCTATCAGAATAAAATTATTTGCTAAACAATCAGGTCGATGAGGTTAGCGTATATTTTCCCTGACTAAGTCTCTAGTTTTCAATGGCGGAATCTATTGTCTCAAATTGACAAACTACTGATTTCCTATTTTAAAAGAGCTAGATAATATTTTAGCTACTGATAATATAATTATTATTGTTGGCATGCGATAGCCAAATGTGTCTCTCTCCCTGGAGAAATGGCATCCGAGTTAAGTTAGAGAGAGCACAGACCCAGCAGCAAAAGGCACTCGAGGCGGGAACCTGGTTGGCCTCTCCGTCGACTCTGCAAATTACTTCGGTAGTTTGCCTTCGCTTTTTGAATTGTTATTTCACTTATCATCTGCTCATCAAGTAGGCTTCCCGGACGAAATATTAGTCACCTATTGCTTTTCGAGCTCCAATTCTTTACTACATTCATTAATTGATCATTGAAGTTCTTACCGAAGCTTACTTTATTTGCGAGAATTTAAGGGCATCAGCTTTCATCCAGATCTGGCAATGTATAGACTTGTTTCTCAGCTGCTCCACAACAATGGAACAAAAGCAAGACATTTTGGAATGGCTAAAGAGGCTAATACAAGACTCCTGCACCCCTGTATTCGCGGTGTTGGGCCCGTCGCTGTGTAGCGGCGGCCCAGAAGAGTTCAATTTGGGCCATGCATCTCCAGCGCTACCCTCTGCCATGGCCCTGGCGAGCGGGCATTGGCAGAGTACTCCTGCTCTGACTGACCGTATTGGCAGAGTACTCCTGCTCTGACTGACCGCATTGGCAGAGTACTCCTGCTCTGACTGACCGTATTGGCAGAGTACTCCTGCTCTGACTCACCGCATTGGCAGAGTACTCCTGCTCTGACTCAGCGTATGTTGTAGCACACGGGCCTGGCGGAGCTGCCCTACGCAACCTCTGACTAAGGTCCTTGAGTTCTATGAAGAGGACGCTGGCCGAGTGTGTTTTCTTTGCCGTAAATTTGCACATTTCTGTGCTGTTACAGAGAGTTCTATACCTTGCCTTGAATTACTGAGGTGATCTGTCCTGTCGCAGCCTTTTACTGCGATCACTCGCCGTGCCAGGTGTAATTTTTGATTAGAAAGTTCATTTACTACCACAAGGTGGTAAAGGTTCTTGGCTTCATTCTCCACTCAATGGCATTAAAGTATCGGACGCGAAAAACTGAAAAACCTCTCCATCATTTAGGTAATTTTTTATGAAACTGCAATGTTTTTGTCGTAGGCATAATATACCAGTGTGCACGATAACTTTCAATATATTGTAATTGTACTTTAACAATTATGATCCGAAAAATTTCCTCTTTACACACCAATTCTTCGAGATATTCAAGACCACAACGAATACCAATTATGAAGAAAGATATCAAACGACTGGAGAAGAATAATACTCATTTCTAAAATCAATCGGACGGTAATTATTCCTTCTTTTTATTAAATGGTGAAGATTTAGTCTCATGATCAGATTACTTTGATGAGTTTCCGCGGTACGAAGTGTTTCTCGTTTGCGTGACGTCAGGGATGCTTCGTGGGAGCGACAACGGGGGCAATGGTTGCGCTGTTCGTGTCCGTCACGCAGCAAGTGGCAAAGAAGTACGGCTACACGACCGTCTCCAACCTTCCGACGTCCGTAAGCGGCTGCGCTGAGTACGTCAACGTCACAACCTCTACTCTACACACGTCGGACGAAGTGTACGTCGTTACGTTTAGCCTATCACTTGTGCTCTGGTTACAATCCTGGAGAAATGATTTTTAACAGTTAAAGGCTCTTCATGTCATGTCCTTTATTTCCTACAGAGCGTCAATACAAATCCAGAATCAAGTACTTGTTTATTAATATGGTCTCGATTTTTTGTTCACTGACGGTTAACACGACCTGCTTGTATGATTTTATGGACTACTCTTCTCCCTTTGTATGCTTGTGTTTGAATGCAAACGCAATTTACGAAGTAAGTTCAGCCGCCCTTCGTATGTAAATTACTTACTGCCATACCAAATAATGTAAGACTTTCGAGTCGTATTCTGCCAAAAAACGAGAGGTGCTTCATTATCCAAAACATTGTCAAATGGCTGCCTCTTTAGATGATATTATTGTAACCTGGTAACCGCTTAATGTTAGTGATTCAGAGCCTGCAATACTCGTCTGTCACATTTGCCCTTCTAAAGTTAAATTACGAAAACTCTTAATTTCTCCAAATAATATTTGTCGTTTGACTATCTCAACAACCAGAGCAAACTCCTATCCGAAAAAATTTGTGATAAACTGCGAACAATTCCACTGACCCTCAAAAATATCTTTAAAAGAAAAACATAATTACTTGCACCCTCTAAGCTCACACAAAGTAAATAGAATAAGAAGGTGAAATATGTAATTACTCAGCTAAAATGAATAACAAGCAAGTAACTACTAAACGCGTCCTGCCTAGAATGGCCGGACAAATGATGTTAAATTCATGCCCTCTTATTCACGGTAATTGTGACATGAAAATAATGACTTTTTTCGTATCACTGATACGGACTGCATTATCTGAAAGTCTCGCTATTGCTAGTTCAGGAATCCGCACCTGGGAATTTTCTCTTATCTAAATCCTTAAAAGCATGACAAAGAGACTGACCAACCAAGCAAGCATCAACTGTGTGTTAGTATATGTATAGTGGAATAATTAAATAATATAATATTTGATGTATTTCCACCAGGCCTGACTTCCTCAAGTGGGACTTGTTCCAGCTGTCGTACCTGTACTACACCGTGATCGGGTTCATCATAACGATCATCGTGGGTCTGATGACATCGTTCCTTGTTGGCAAGCAGGACGTCAGAAAATTAAATCGTCTCTGTCTTTCTCCCGGATTTTACTATATTCAAAGACTCCTGCGCGTAACGGACGATATTGGAAAAGATTATGTGAGTGTGAAAAACGGTTAAGTCTTTTCGGTTCCTTTGATAGAAGCGTGGAAATAATTTTTTACATTTAGATATACTCGTAATTCCTGCTAATTTCAAATATTCAACGGCCTTACATAATGCTAGTTAGATAATTAATTTTATTTATTTACTTTTCAAGCACATTTTAAGCAAAGCCAAACATGCTAACTAGCAAGAAGTCAAGAAAAGAATGAAAAAAGTTCAATTCTTTTGTGTTCTAACTGCCACTGATATACTCGACTGCACAAACTTCTCAAGAAGTCATTTATTTTATTTTTCATTTCCCTGGATTATTACACGACGAGATGCTGTGCATAGAAGGGAAAAACTAAGAGCGTGTTTTTTGAAGCCTGAAGAATGACATATTATTTTTGTCCAGAGGAATATACGATCAATTTTTGTCGATAATGTCCCTAATAATACTGGAAATATTTCAATGAAACGCTTGATTCAATTATTTATTTCACAGGAAACCAAATCGACCACAAGCCCTCCAGATGCGGGGAATTTTGGAATGATCAACAAAGGCTTCTGTAGCGATTAGTTTGTCGCTAACTATGGCGGTCCAAC
>VOMN01012142.1:8646-25465 GCA_014899125.1 Orchestia grillus
ACAGAGTCGTTGGCTGCCTACAGAGGCGTTGGCTGCCTACAGAGCTGTTTGCAAACCTGGTAGTAGACCAAGTCCGGGGTATCCTTGGCCACGGTCCACTCCATGTAGCCAGGCTTGCCGTTCTCGCAGTCTCTGTATAGAGAGTCACGGTACTCCTCGAACGTGCTGCTCGACTTCCACGTGTCGTGGGAGCTGTGTTTCCACTTGCACAAACGGCCCACTGAGAACAACGAAAAATACACATAAGGTTACGCTAATGATCGAAAACTTATAATTAAACCTACTTGCATCGCGTGCTCTTAAGCAGTAAATAATACCGTCTGAAGATGCCCTCACACAAACTCGTCCTATGTTCTATATTATTGTAAGTGAGGGAAAACGATGGGTGATGGAAAAAATCTAATCTTTTAGTGAGAGAAAAGCAATAATCTTGGATGACATTCGAGCAGGAACTCACCGGCTGTAGGTCGAGGGGTGCCCATTTTTGTCAACTCCACTCCGGCGAACACTTGCTCGTGCTCTTGCTCTTGTTTTGTTTTCTGGGCAAATCCGCCGTCTTTGTTGTCCGTGATGTAGAATGGGTGATAACTGGAAGACGGAACGGAAATGATTCTATACATTTATTCCAATAATTCTTCATTCATCAGCTTTTGAGTGCCAAATTTACCACCAAACACCATTCATAGGGATACAGTCTAGAAAGGCAAGATGAGAGGTCATCTGAATAATCCATATGTGCATCAATACTCAACAACACGTGACCCGTCATAGATGACGGGACTCACTGAGTTGATTCTTAAAATGAGCGGTATTTCCCCAGCGTAATAGGCAGCAAATGTTCCTTACTTTTTCCTTTGAAATAAACCATTCATAACCAAACTATGTTAACCAAAATACTGTCAAATCGTATTCTACTAATTAGAAAGTTTTATTTCAGCTAGATTAGATTAATTTACAAAACGATATTCGACATCCTATTTGCGACACTGCCGCCCACCAGCGCAGCTGGAAAGGAAGACAGAGAGACCAGACAAAGCAATCAACAGACTGCGTAATATTTATACAGTGTGGGCCAGAAAGAATGCCATATTAAATAACTTTCATACCTCTAAAACCTACATCCGCCACTAAATCCAATCTACACAATACGGCATTGGGCCGGAACGAATGCCATATTAACCAACTTTTATACCCCAAAAACTTACATTTCGCGTGTGCATTCATTCCGCATTATACGGCATTGTTTTAGGCCCACTCCGTGTATTAATATATTTAATATGTATTAAATACAATAGAAAAATTTTATGGACAATACTCACGAGGCCTGCTTGGTGGGGTCGTCGCCACCCTCGATCACGAAGTAGTAAGTCTGCCCTCTGACTACGTAGATCTCTGGGATGAGCAGTTTGTTGACCCACCAGGCAATGCCCCATGACGGGGTGCCTGTAATTAACGTCACAGTAAAAAGGAGGCCTGCCATGCAGAAATTGTTGGAAATGTCCTTCAATTTTATGAACTGCTTTGTAACAATGATCACAAAGTAGTGTTTCAAGTTTAAGAGACGACAAGTAGAACTGCTTGATGCTTTCAGCGCAATTAGTGCTACAGGACGCTTACTAACACTTGCTTAAGAACTATGATTATCATTAGTTAATTAATTTAAAAGTTCCTAGACACATTATATCTTAAGAGAACGAAAAGAAGGGATCACTATCACGGACTGCATGGAACGTGGACCGTACGCACAGGTGGGTTCCCACTCACGATTCCCTGCGCACTGACACAGCAAGTTCAGAAGGCAGACGAAAAAAATATAAAAATGAGATAGCAAAGAAGGAATGAAAATTGAAAGAAGCAAAGGTCCTTCTCGTTAGCGTGGCTTACTAAGAACTGCACGAAAAGTTATTTTTTCACTTGAATTTAAGGTAACAATGCCAGTTGATAAAAACCAAATTAGACTGTGCGCCTTTATCTACCTTGGAAGCTTTGTTGTCATTACGAAATTGAACTTCATTAGTATCATGAATTGAGCAGGTTTCATTACCATAGAAGGGAGCTAACTAGACAAGAATTTGGATAATTAATAACTCACCGTAGCGACGTTTCTTTCCTTCGTTGCGTGCAAAATGAAAATATTAATCAGCACACATTTTTTTACAATTTTAGAAACGAGAAACATTTGTATGACAGCTTACAAAAGTAAAAGACATGATGTCCGGCACAAGCACGAAATGCAGCAGCGAATGCATGGCGCGGAACTCAACTAAGGAACCGTGACGCAGAGAAGATGACCTGCGGTGCGTGAAAACTTTACTTCATGGAAGCAGCGATCGATTTGCTCAGACGATATTCACATCAGCCAGGAGCATTTATCACTCAGCATAAAGCCCACAAGTAAGACATTATCAATAAATTGCGTACATTTTATTGATTGGTATCAACGTATCCATCAAATTCGTACAAGAATTTAAACCTTTCTCATCAAAGCCTCGCCAAAACCATCTCTCATGTCTCAGGACGGGAGCACAATACTGAAGTCTACAATTGCATTTTGAGGGAGTGAAATTTCACTAACTTTCTGCCAAATATTTCAAAGCAGCGACACGACATCCGACATTGATCACTGTTCATCATCAATCACTACATTCAGAGAAGTAGCGTCAGTTCCGATCCTGTAACCTCTGTGCTATTAAATCCTTTCTCATGTAACTAGTATGAAATCGGTTGATGATACTTCATCTTGTTCAAGTGATTTTACGCGCAGAGTCGAACATTAATTATCCGCTTCATTTTACGTGCAAAAAGTTAAGTGCCAGAGATATCGATACAAATGCTGTTTCACACAACAGAACTTTCTGCAGTTCTTTTATACAAATATTGATCCAAAAATTGGAGCGCGTGCTTCCAAGAATGCCTACGTTGACGGTTAATACCTAAATTTGAGATTAGAATGCATCTCTCGCGAGGAGTGAGCGTAAGTTACGAACTGAAGTGCAAGAGGAGTGCGCGGCGACACTCGACTAAACTTCAATAAATAACTTATACAAATGCACTTTACTAGAGAAACTTTAACAAATATCAAGCGCCTCACTGGTGAGCGCGGAGTAGCCGCGGTCGCCGCCGGTGGGGCCGATGCTGACGGAGAAGTTGTATTCGTTCTTGATGACGCTGGGTGGCCAGGGGTCGTAGCGCGCGGGGGCGGAGGAGGCGGGGGTGCGGGGTCTACAGGTATTCGTGCCCTTGCCACGGAGGTCCAGCAGGAGGTTCTCTGGAAGGCAATGGCATCATGAATTGGTCTGTCCGTTAGTGACTCGGCAACGTTCAACGGCAGGCGATTCTTCAATTGTAGATCCGATTGGTAGTTAGTTCACAGTTCCATAGCCGCATGGAATGCGATCTTAAGAGAGTACAAAAATGATTGACTACTTGGTATGGATTTCAGAAAACGTGCAATCTATGCAAAGGATTATCTCCGGATAGGAACAGCAATTTAGGAATAAAAAGGAAGACAAGATAATGAAGAGACAGCGAAGAAGGTGTGAAAATTCAAAGAAGCTAAGTGGGCACGATAAATAGAAGTCCCGAAGACCTATACATAACAGAGGTAACCTGGTGACGGCAGTCCTCATAACATACTACAACGAATCTGGCCCATCAGCGACTGAGCAACATTCGACTGCAGATAATTCTTCAATGCAACTACAAAATGTCCTAAAAAGCATCACGAATACCACAATAATTACTCATAAAATACTCATAGCTATTGCTCAATTGAAAATCCCAACACTGAGTAAGGAAAAAATTAATGTTGTTCGCTACAAACATCGAAAATAGAGCTATACGATATTTGCCAAACAATCCATGAGTTATTAAATTGTGGTAACATTCTTTTGTGACACTTGGTATTGCCATATTGAAAAAAATTAACATGGTTTTTCATAGAACTAACAATTTGGTTGCCTCTATTTTTGTGAACTAAAATGAGTACGGGAATTAAAGTGGTAAAAGTAGCCATGGTGTACAAATTTGATAGCTGCTCATGCATGTACGCTAAATGCTTCTAGTTCTTTCACGCGTTCAATTCAAACGTTTACTACAAAGTTCATCAAGTGCAAACAAAAATAGTATTTGCAGAATGGAAATTAGATCCAGCTATCAGTAATGCCACATTATTATAATTGAATGCAGGTCACGTACATTTATTTGTTCGTTGGACTAATTTATATTTATTAGGCATTGAAATTAATAAAATTCATTCTTTTACCATAAGTGCTTTGTTTCCTTAGTCTTGAGATAGAATTAATTGAATTATTTGCCTATGGTTTAAAGCCTTTTTATTAATATATCATACAGAATATATATTAATATATATCATATTAATATATCATATTAATATATCATACTCTTGCAGAAGATTTCACTTCGCACAGGCATGTACAGAAACTTAAGCGAAAATTCACTCCACAAATTACAAACATACATACAGCTCGTTGTGTTTTCTTGCTTTTATGTATATTTCTCTGTAGAGAGAAACAGATAACGTGCACAGCAGAATGATGACAGCATGATTACAAGTACGGGATCATGCATTTCTTCACTTTAGGTCGCTATTCGAGTTAAGAGCATTAGTTTTGAACAATTTCTCTATTTATCTGCTGTAATCCACATTATCATCCCCATGAGATCACGGCTCCAAGCTGCAATGCCGGTACTTACGTATGATTATTCACACGGACCGTGCACTTATACATACAATAACGATAAGTTCTCTCCTACGAATAATGGCACACGAGCCGCCCCCAAAAAGCTTTCCAGAGGCCTGGAAAGCGAGCATGGATTAAATGCTAGCGTCGACACTCACGTTTGGTGACGAACTGAGTGTGGTACTTTGCTTCCTTCCTCACGTTGAGGGACCCAATGGCGGCCACGACCGTCTGGGGGCCCTCGGGGACGGGCAAATCGTGACGGTCACCGGTTTCGTACGGCCGCTTGTAGGTGACCGAAGTGAAGCCGTCGCTTCGTTCGCCCGTGATCACGGAAGCGTCGTTGCGGAAGCCGATGCGCTCATCCGGACACACACCGAACGTTCCGTCGCACTGCAACGTGTGACCGAACAAACTATGAAGTGCTTCTGACATCATGGACGGTCCAAATACTGTACAGTTGTTTTATTATAGGCTGGATGAGTCCCTCACCGAACGTTCCGTCGCACTGCAACGTGTGACCGGACAAACTATGAATGCTTTTGATATCATGGACGGTCCAAAAACTCTACAGCAGTTTTATTATATTAGGTTAGTACCTCAACACAGTGATAGCATTTTCACTCTCGAGATGATTCTCTGGGTCACTAAATCTGAAGTTAATTTCTTTATCAAGCTTTTATCAGCTTATACTAATATATACTAAGCGAATATGAAAACTGTATACATTGAATATTGACACATAATAAACAATAACGATATTGAAGCTCATTCGAGGTTGGGAATATTTTTTTTACCTATATTTTCATCAAGAACTAAAACAGACAAAATTTACATTTGTAGGTATTCCACGCTAGTTTACAAGTTCTTCACTGAATCATAGTGCAGAATTAGAATGGAAAATTTTTCAAGAATACAAGTCGCTCGGCACAACAAAATCCTAGTCAAGAATCCAAGTCACTTGGCACAACAAAATCCTAGTCAAGAATACAAGTCCCTCGGCACCACACAATCCCTGTCAAGAATACAAGTCCCGCGGGACAACACAATCCCTGTCAAGAATACAAGTCCCTCGGCACAACACAATCCCTGTCAAGAATACAAGTCCCTCGGCACAACACAATCCCAGAATGCTGGCGGCGGCCGCCTTACGGGAGTGCGGGCGGTGATGGAGTAGTCGACAGCGTGGTATGACCCGTCAGCGCTGTCGAAGTACGCAACCACAACATCGCTGTTTTCCATCACTGGCCTGAAAAACAAGCAACTTTATGAAGAAAACCTATTGTCAATTGATTTCGCATAGTCGAAGGCGACTGACTCTCTTTTGTTCGTAAATTAAAAACAAGTGCAGTTTGAAATAAACCATTTATCGTGCGTCCTATAATGCATAATGCAAAATTGAGGCCTACATGATGGCAAGTACAATATGCAATATCTAATTGTTTTTTAAATACTGAAATGTGAACTCTTAAACGTGCTTATATTAAATACGGTTCATCTTTTAGATTCTACCAACAGCAATCTCTACTTCTACCGAATTGCTGCAGCAATGTAATGGACGGTGATCCATCAACTGACAGTAAAGTGACTCTCCTTCTAGTCACAAATTTTTCGGATAATCGAAAAATTTTCAAAGTAAATACAGTCAAAGGAAAACCAAGGCCAAAATAGGGAATTTTTGATTAATTTATTTTCATGGATTCTACGGTCGCCCAAAAGTAAGGTACCCCTCACTGATATCGGTAGTACTGATACGTTAACAAATGTTTAGGACACAATTTCATGAAAGAGTACCTTACTTTTAGGTCACCCTGTACTATGGCAATAAGAGCTGATCTGAAATAAAATATGTTTATTACTTTCACCCACTAAAAAAGCACAATTAAGATCTTACGAAGGCTTTATTCTGCAATCGTTAAAAATATTGCAGCTAGAGCCAACACTTATGATTGCCAAATCATCGATGTGTGGTGAGAGTTTTACGAGAGACACAGGTAGAATTTCGACCACTTATTGCAGCTACGACACGATACGTTCCAACTTTATTGGAATGCTGTTCCCAAAATGCGATGTCAGACAACGTTCACGTTTATTGAATTCGATTACATAAATTATAAGCGCATTGTGGGCCGATAAGGAAACCTTATTTGAACTATTTTTGGTATAAACTGGTGCACGTTTTGACTATGCTACTGAAGTGCAGTAACGTTTTCCGCATTAACTAATACAGCCACGGAGATGGTCGACAAACGGTGCAAGGTCTTGGAACTTTTTATAGAAATAACGATAAATTTACCATTAATTTTCTGAATGAAGTAGTTATGCTTGATGGTATCGACTGTTCGTTACTCTCGCCTCTCATCGACGAATTAGTGTTTCTTGTTAAAATTAAATTTGGGCGAGATTTTATCAAGGAAAGATAAGACCAAACTCTTGCAGCTGACGAGACCATGTGACGTGTTCCTCTAGCAGTCACGAAGGAGCGGAGAGATTTTCCAGAATCGGGACTTATTCAACAACGCGGCTGCACCAATGCTCATTGGAACAGTGAAATGTTCTCCCCAGTTGCTGGAAAGCTTTTAGTCTCGCTGACACGCTACGCAAGTTTGGTGATTTTTGTAAGCCTAAGCAGCCTAGTCAGCAGAGCTGGTCGTGGGGCAGCCGAGTTCTGGGGGAAATGATAGCTCGGGGAAATGATAGCTGGGGGAAATGATAGCTGGGGGAAATGATAGCTGGGGGAAATGATGGCTTGGGGAAGTTTCCTGACATCTGAGAGGCCAAACTTACTCGAAAGGTCGAAGTAAAGTGCCTGCTTTGCAAGATACTACATGGTCAGATCGCAAGAGCACTCGGTCCTATTGCATGCACCTGCTGGAAAACAATTTCATTTTGCCCATAAAGGGAGCTCGAAAATGAATCGAAAACTTGCTCTCAAGATTCACGTTCACTGTCAACAACCCTTCCAACTGTCGAACTTTTTTCGTATAAAAACAGCTTCAATAAAACCCATTGCGTGACTTCACTATCGCTAACCGTGTACAGCGACATAATGAACATCCAACTTTCACCGCTACTATACCACGCTCCTCTTGATCAGCTATGACCCATAGGTCTCAATTGTTAAGTTCCTTCTTTAGCGCATCATTTAGCCTTCAACTACACCATCAAAGCTTCATATCTGTCAACATTCACACCACCGATGCGTTTCATCTGTTATGAATGCCATCGAGAAAACTCACTCTCCCTGTCTTGGAGACAGTCCGAAAACTCACTCTCCCTGTCTTGGAGACAGTCCGAAAGCCATGTACTGGTTCTCGTCAATCTCTGCGGTGAGGCGAATTTCTACAGAATCTCCTTTGGCCTCCCACTCCACCTTGAAGTTGGGAGCCAGTTGTACGCAGTTGGGGAACAGGCGCTGCAAAAGTGTACAAGAAATGCTCAGAATGTAGAAAGGAGCACGGGGTGTTTATCGGGGCAATTCAATTCTACATGCTTAAGAAATATCCACCAAACACCATTTTCGGAAAATTTTGGACGTCTTGGTGATTACATTGTCGAGAATTTCATTGGACTCTGTCAAAGGCAAATCTTTTGGAGGCTGAGCTTTCGGCAAGAGCATATTTTTTCGAAAGCTCAGCTTCCAAAAAAATTATTTTTTGAGTCCTTTCAAATCCTCGACAAGACACTGTGTATTCATTGAGAATGAATACCAATAAGGTTATTTGAGGCACAAATCATAACAAGAACTAAATATCGCTTCAAAATTGAAAAGGCCTTAATATAAAGGATAGACTGGTGAGCGAAAGCAAGTGTGAAAAATATTAGTGCAACTTAAATTAGTAGCAGCAGAAGCTCGAGTAAAAATAAACCACGAATTAGCCAGGAAGTAATAACAAATAATAACAAAATTTAGAGGTCAATTTAACGAACCAATCATAAGACGGTATTCGACAGCAAACTTTCACCGAAAATTGTACGTACAAGCACGGACATTTCCCTCACAGAGACAATCAACAAATCTGTCATTGATCATGTGGAGTCGTGACTATACATCATTAGTTGTTTTCAGGACTGCAGCAATTCTGCGCTACCATCTCTTCCCTCGAGACTAATGCAAGATTTTTTAGAGAGCTCCCGACAAGTGAATGGCGGAGACTACCATGTGTCACCCCGTGAAATAAGGTTGGGAGTAAGTTTAAAGCGATTTTAGCAAAATTGATAGGGTGTTGCAAATTAATGATGAAAATCATGTTATAATGAATAGCTGAATTCTTATACTAGAAGCATTCATATTTTACAGTTTGACAGAGCGAAACCACATTTCAAAATAATGAAACCTGACTTTACCGTTAGCAAAATTTAAATCCCACTTTTTCAAGGATCTGAAGGGTAGCCCTGTGCATGGGACACACGATGCATGGTGGATTCAACAACTTCCAAACCAATTTACTGATGAAAATCTTAAGCTTTGCTGTTGGATGAAGGGTATTTTCCAGGGTAAAGGAGTTCCCAAGGACAGAAACTTCAGGATAAACTCCCGTAGTGAATTGCATTACTCACCAACTGGTGTGATCCTCAACAACTGGACGATTTAGACCATTGATTCACAGGAAAATTTCCTGGGTAAACTGACGCATTCTACCGTAGAAAACATCGGGCGTGGACGGTCCACTCAACTATGGAGTGCGCAGTCACTAGTATTCTCTCGTTGGCGTGCACGCGTGATCCACAAGTTACAGTTTGGTCAAAATGCACGCGTAGATATACAGCGTGTGGCACACAGTGCTACGTCACTTTGAGAGTTCATCATGAGCTAATTTAAAATAAATTGTTTTCAATGCTTCTAACGACGAACAAAAGCGTACGTATTTATTACTTTGCGTGACGGCATTCAGTATTATTAGTAATTATACGATATGCAATAAATACTCTAAGATCAATCCTAGTGTTGTAACACTTTTTTTCCGATGCCCTCTAGGTGTAGAGCAGTCACACTGGAGGCACGATTTGAGTGGCACATCCTTTTATTCAAGTATATACGTGCTGTGCAAGGCAACCTCTGTATCAGTTTTTTAATTTCACATAAATAAGTGGAATGTTCTCAAGGTGCGTTTCGAAAGCCTCGAATTGAGCCAGAATTGGGCCAGAATTTGCATGCAATGACAATACAGAAAGCGTGCACTGATGAAGCATTCATTTGTTCGTTGACGTGAAAATTCGGTACAGAATAAAATTAGGGTAATGGTGCGATAGCTAATATGAGTGACATTATAGAAATTTCAATTAACGAGCATTGCAAGCAATTAAAGAATCATGGAAACAAGTCAGTGACACAAGAATTATACGCAGCAGTGCGAAGAAACTAGTCTACTGCAAAGATGAGGTGTAATTAACAAGCAAGCAGAGGCAAGCATCTCGTGCGACGCAAGGAAAATAAAGTCAAACCCTTCAATAATACCACACTTTAAATAAAATATAAACAGCTCACATAAAAATCAGTAAAACTATTCAAAGAAATCCTGCTGAACTTAGAATACGACTGCAATTAAGCCATAACGGTCCGTGGAAATTAACGTCAGTACAAAGTGTCAGCCACCGAATCTAGTCGCCCCTCGTCTAGCAACGACCATTGAGCAGGAAAGTCTTTGAACACGTGTTCAAAATTTCCAGGCTATCCATTAAAATATGAGTAACGACAGGGCGAAGCTACAATCCAAACGTTCAACACCCTATAATAACCTACACACTGCAGTCCGTATATCCAAACGTTAGGAAAACTGTGATAAATTTACTGTATCGCGTAAGACAATCTTTAACAGAATTTTCTTGACACTATGACGATGACATCACGAGCACAAAATTTTTTACGGATGCACCAAAAACAAACTTGGAAAGTTATTGAAATCTATACGTATATAACCCCAAAATTATTCTGAACATTTTCTAAAGTTAACCATATCAGAAACATTAAAAATATTTATGATGCAAAAAATGTGTATCGACTTTAACTTATGCGAACTTCAGAAGAATTATTTCTTACAAAGCCGAAATAATTACTTCAAAGCACGATTACCTCCACAAGGATTACATTGAATACGTTTACATTGCATATTAAGCTCGTCTATAGACATTTCGAAGAACGCTTCAGATCGTCATAGCTGTACAGGTAGTCGTCGAGTAATCTCACGCTGTTGAGATTAAAACGTGTGCTGAGGAAACAGGTGTGTGCGCATCTAAGATCTCGAAGCTCATCAAAATTGAATGGATTTTCGCCAGAAAATATCACGCACCGTAGCGTTACAACTCGTAAATTTTCCAAGGAATGAATTCAAATTTTCTCGCTAGTATGACTTTCTGGCTAACTTAAAGCCTGAAAATAATTATATGTATTGCCACACAGCCACGTGCACTCCAATGATAAGTATGATGAAGTCAGGGGTACTATTGGGGACAGCTGCCGAGTCAGCTTTCTTCGATTCCGAGACCTTTCCTTTCTCTCCAGCTGCTGCTTTATCACTTTCGGGCGCTTTTTCCTCAGGTTTGTTTCCTTCATTATTCTTATCGTCTCCATCACTCGCCACGTTCTTCTCGTTACTTTCACTTTTTGTGGTGTTTATTATTTTGCTTTCGACGTCTTCGTCCTTGCTCTCAATACTTTCTTCCGTCGTAACAGGGCTTTCTGTCTGCTGCACACTACTTTCTTCATTCTTTTCAGTGCCGGCATCCTTTTTGTCACTACTTGCGTCATGCATTTCACTACCTTCTTGTACGCTTTCAGTGGTCTCATTCATCTCTTTCATATCTTCTTTCTCTCCACCGGGATGCTCCGTCCCAGGCTCAGCCTCCGACTCCGTTAGCTTCACTTTTACAGGGACTGAGTAAACATCCTTTGGGTGGTGCTTCACCATCTCGGTCTCCTCATGGCCACCACCTTCTTCATGGCTGTGGGGCGCCAAAGACTCAGAGTCGTGGTCGGTGTGGGCAGGCAAGCCGTAGAAATAAGCACCAGTGTGTTTCTGACTGTCGATATTGACCAATCCGTAGGGCTGGAAATTCACGTCATCGATCACGTGTTGTATGACGTGGTCGTTACCAACGGAATATCTATACCTGCCTTCGCCTTCGTGGACCAGGATTTCTGTGATTCCGCTTTCATTTCGAGACACTGGTTCGATTTCTGGGTCTGCATTGTACTTGAATGTGTACTCATTCACAGATAAAGAATCATTAGGTAGTCCCCCAAAGTCACCAAGAACTACTCCTGATGTATTGGTACGAGGAATAGCATCTGTATCGTTAGTATCAAACACCATGATGTTATTCAAATCTTCCGCCAATCCATATCGGAATACATAATCTTTTTCTTTATCGGGAGTTGCCAGGTAGAAATCGCTCGACATAACTTCTTCTGGACCACCTATATTTCTCATTCCTATTGAATCAACGTCAGAGAGCGCCGCCATTTTCTGATCAGAATATTGTTTCCCTTTCCGATGAAGCTCATTCTTACTTTCTTCTACACTCCCATCTAATTTTTCAACCTCTTCATTTGGAATGGAATCTTCCATTTCACTCGTTGATGTCTCAAGGGCCATCTCCGAGGTGGAAGAAACCAAATTTTCACTCTCAGTCACGAACTCTTCCGTTACACTTCCGTTCAACGAAAGATCCTCGGTTACGAAACCTAAAACAGTACCAGTTTGCGTCATAACTTCCGTCGTTGAAAACCCATCAGCCAACGATACATAACTAACAGCTTCGTCAGTCTCGGTTTTACTGGAAGATAATTGGTCAGAGTCAGTGTATGCGGGTTGAATGCTGGTGTGGTGCAGCATTATTAGGTCATCGTTAGTAACGGTGCTCTGCTCAAGAGGAGCAGGCTCGGAAGAGGTAGGCAGTTGGGCAGTGGTGGCTACCTCGTCCCTGGTGTGGTATTGATCCTCGCGGCCAGGTTGTAGCGGCTGCAGCCCGGTCTCGTTCTGCTGTTTGGTCGCCGCCGTGGGCAGGGCAGGTGCCAAATGTAGGAGGTCACGTCACGTGTGTGTGTGTGTGCACGTTTGTACACATATGCGGGTGTAGGTGTGCATGAATGTAGGTATAAATGTATGCATGTGCGTATGAATGTATGTATATGTGTATGAATGTATGTATGTGTGTATGAATGTAGGCATGTATGTATGTATGAATGTAGGCATGAATGTATGTATGAATGTATGCATGAAAGTATGCATGAATGCATGTATGAATGTATGCACGAATGTATGCATGAATGCATGTATGCATGTATGGATAAATGTATGGATGAATGTATGCATGAATGTATGGATGAATGTATGGATGAATTTATGCATGCATGGATGAATGTATGGATGAATGTATGGATGAATGTATGGATGAATGTATACATGTGTCGATGGATGCAAGTATGTATGTATGTAGGAATGCACGGAAGTATGGGATGGGTTGGTTTGTAAGTTTTGTAGTGTGGGGAGAAAAAAAACATAAAAAGTTAAAAAATAGAAAACAAACACGTAAGAAATAAAATATAACGCTATTTTCAAATGCAACGAAAATAAGAGTAGCTTGTAGAAAAATAAACGAGCAATTTATCAAAGAAAAATCAATAGACGGAAATAATGTACGCTAACCGTACATTACACAAGAATAAATTGTTAAATAGGAAACAATTACGTTTCGACAGGACGTCATTTTACATGCCACAACAGCCGTACGACGGCTGTTGGTACTCACTGTATCGTTGTACCACCAGGGCGGCTGAGTATATTAAAAAATATAATGTATTAAAAGTAATTCCAGAAGGTTCACGATATGGTAATCAATGTTGATATTTAATACTTGCATAACTACGAAAACGTGGATAAAACATAGCTGGAAATCCTCACGTTAATGATAAATAGTAAGAATCGAATAATATCGCCGTCTCCATTCAAAGATAAAAATATGCAGATACTACTGAGGACGGTGGAAAACTGCGGACTGCAGTACATAGATTATACACAGGAAAACCGCACAGGAGGCGGTAGAGCTGTATGCCACCTTCCGAAATTGGTAGATGAAGAAGCGCGCAAAGTAGCTGATCAACTACCCTGCGGGATCACGCAAGCTCCGCAAGAGGGTTGGTTGAGCAAACCCATTGGAACCGCGAATTGGTAAAGTTATACTCATGAGACATCATGCATACACCAAGTGGTATTCAGGATACCTTTCTTCCTCCCGAAAAGCGCATAGTCCACAGCATTCAACGAAAAAGAATATCCTAAGCGAGGTTCATCTCGCCTCTTTGAGTGCTGTGCTCATACTCGTACTGTACGAAAACAGTTTTCCAAATTTGTTCACAATTTGGTACGTTTAACGTTCCAAGTACAAACTAAGCTGAGACTGCGGTGTTCATACAGGGCTCGTAGAATTAAGGGAGGCATAAAACTACAGAATCAAGTAAGCGTCGGATACCTCAGGTTTTTATAAAAAATATAGGAGTATCTCATGGCCTATCAACACTGTTTCTAGGATACTTTTTAACAATATCAATACGGTCACAAGTTGATAATGAGTAGCAGTTTGACAAATATTAATTTTTTCACTAAAGGAAAAGGAAATAACAAATTTTTAACCGAAAAAATACAGTCGATGGCAAGGACGCAACTACCAAACTACTGGCTTTGATCGAAATAAAATCAGTTCTCCTTAATCTTAAATAAATATTCAATTTACTATCGCTTTTTCAATTGACTGCGTCATGTATCTGAAATAGTGATACCTTCAAGAAACGGTTCACTGAAGGTCAATGGGCTTCAAGGCACATTTCTAAGTAAAATCGCCCAATAAATATTCTTAGAAGAAAATCGTTGTTTTACTATAGATTTTCAACAAAATGCCTTATTATCTACTGAAATAAAAGCACAAAGACTGATAACGAATAAAATTGGTAAACAATTGTCAAGCCATTGTTCCTGTAACTTCACTCTTATGAAAATTAAGACATTAGGAGCTAGAAATATGTGACAAATGTTGTTAAAAAAACTCATTTTAAGAACTGTGCAGCGTCTAAATTTGAATAACCCACATCTTTTCATAACCTTTCGCGTGTCAGTGCATTAGAAAACGAAACGCCCAACGCATGAGATATGAATATATCACTGTTGCCTAATACGCTCACAAAAAAGACCCCAAAAAGTCCGTAACACTTCCCGGTCTCCTAGAATGTATACGGTGTACACGAATGACGCAACAAGTCCCGCCGAGACTCCTCGTCTGGAGAGCAGTTTCTTGAGCAGACTTTCTTTTAAACTGGAGCCAAAATTTCTTCTTCGGATCACATTCAAGTAGTTAAGTTCTAATTTGAAATTGGGTAAGTTTTATCTGGAATGAATTGGCCGTGGCCCCCTCGAAAGAACGACCGAAGATTGAGAGAGGGAAGGCAACGCTATCGCCGGGGAGAGATGCAAAAAGTAAGATTTGTGTGCGCTATTGGATATTGAGATCGAACGGCACAGCAATGGGGGATGCCAAGATAAGCCTCGAGTTAAGGGAGCAGAGACACATGATGAATTATGTACTGATGAACTTGGCTTCATTTGGGCGCTCAGAAAGAAGTTAAATTCCGGGGACTCTCAGCTTTGCTGAGATGTTCCTCCCCAGATTCATCATAAGTAGGCTGAACTAAGGAATTTTTTTAAAACCAGAAGCGTGATATGTATTCCCATAAAGAACTTAACACATTGATTCTAATAAAAAATGCCGATTGTAAAAATGGAAACGAATAAGTACTGACCTTATATAATAAGACATGATAGGATTACAAATTATACTTGAAACAAGATCAGATTACAATCGATAACACACAATGACACTCACTGTTGAATAACTATAGACTCTAAATAAAACTTCATGCATCAGAACGAGTATTCACTTCCAGGTCTAAAGGAATAAGTTTTGGTCAATCGTGAGTTGAGATTTTAACTGAAAATATCTTTAGCGCTCAGGGCTGTCAGAGTATTCCTTCAATTACCTCTCCGTCACTTCGAAGCCCTGGAATAAATTTACACATTTGCTTAGACAAAGGTATCGGCAGCAAAGGCAACATCGAGTCGCTTCACCTATAAGGATATAAACGCACCACATTTTAACACACAAATCCAGCTTCAGGCAATTCTTGGTTCGTTAAAATTGTATTACCGGATTATCGAATCGAGCTTCTTGTTATTCAATGATCTTTGGAAGCCATGGACAGCTGAAAATGTCGCACATGCTCGCTTGAGCACTGCTAACTCCAATACCCTCCTCGTGAAATCTTGGAAGCCAACGCACCACAAGAAAACATGAGTAAAAACCAATGACTCACCTTGACTTGTGTCTGCCCCAACGCGGGGGGTAAGAAAAGTTCAGACGCGGGCGGAATTTTGACATCACCGAAGTTTTCTGTGTACTTCACGCACCACAGTGCCAGGTAATCGATATCGTAGACTGTGAGGTTGTCGGGCAGCACGAGTTCGATGTCGACGCCCTCATACGCTTCCAGGGGGTTCAGGCTGCAAAATACCATATCATTGTCTTGTGAAGAAAATCAATCCGATGTCGTGAAATATTCCATATGAACCATAGATTTAAAAAAGATTATTAGTTAATTTAGAGCTTCCTAGTCACGTGGAATGGGATCTCTAGAGAGCGAAAAGAATGGACCATTTAGTAACGATTGTAGGAAACGGGCAATCATTCGGGCAAGTAAATAATCATTGACATATACTTTTTCCTTCAACTTCATACCTCAAATCAGAAATTCAAAAATTAGGTACATAACCAATATTCATTCCAATAATCGAAAATACATGAGTTTTAACAGGAGTACACCTTGCAGCAGATATGGCCAAAGGCCTCGACATAAAATTCAATTCTATTCCAAAGGTGGCCAGTCAAAGGTTACTGCCCCCCGAAATCAAATTCCCCATATTCCATACAGAGTCAGTAATGAAGCACCGGGTGCACACAGGTAAAATTTTGCGGGAGCAAACGGGATTCGATCCTCCGCCGCACGCGCCGCAGATCGCATTACACGGGGCGATGTCGGTCCGAAGTTTCGTGTCCACGAAGCCTCACAT
>VOMN01012146.1:0-13982 GCA_014899125.1 Orchestia grillus
CCCACCTTGTAGCAGGACTGCGTTGAAGAATACAATATCCAGCCCGCCGTACACGTGGTGGGGCCCGCGGTTGTCACCGGGGGCGGGGCCGTCGTGTAGCCCGTACGCTCGTACTCGCCTGCGGGAGTGTCTCATGAGGCTCTCGTACATGGGTTGTGTCCCATCTTAAAAGCTCCATGGATTACATGGCTTATACAATGATGTATATCCAAGTTATTATTCATCCAGGTATAGATTCATCCAGCGATTCATAAATCCGTTGATTAATTTTTGAGCCTAATCATTCATTCATTCATTGATTACTACGAGTATTAACCGGGATGGCTATTAAGTCATAAATTATAAAACTGTACTCGAAAACCTACTTCACAGCGGCACAAACACACCACAATGGGTACGGGCGACGATCGAGGGGCTTCCAAAGGGTAGAAATTGACTAACGACCACTTCCCCGTTCTCAGCTCAGCCAAGGTGGCAACTTAGCTACCTTCGAATTTCACAAGAAATAGACTTGCATAAGATGAGCTCGCAGTACATGTCTGTCATTCGATAGTTCACAGCAGCACCAACACGCCGCGGGTGAGAGGAGTGACAGTTGAGGCGTGGTGGAGATGAATGGACATTGGCGAATTGATTCTAACATTGATTTATCCAAAGATTGAAATATTCATTGATTGATACATTCATTCCTATTTTGATGATTTAACTGTTTAACCATAAATTTATAGATGATCTCGTTAATTAAATCCTTGGCTATTTGCCCCCCCCCTTGATGTGAAGTATATTTATGAAAAATTCATTGATAAGACCATAGTCAAGTCAGTTGACCCACAATTACAGTAATCTTATGGACAAGTAACCATTACGAAGACGGCACACAACAATAGAGATACTTCAGATAAAGTCAAAGAATATTCAAAAGACAACAACAATATTAAAACAATCAAATTCAAACATGAATAACGAGGCCCACGAGTTTCAACAACAAATGCACTCGAGCAATTCCCTTCTCTCGTGAGGCCAGTACTACCCACAGAGGTAAGGGTAGGTGTTGACACAGTCCGTGATGTACCACAGCCCCAGCGACGCCTCGCTGCCGGACACGTACGTGCACTCGCCCCTGCCTGTACCTGCACGAGCGTAGATCGCGTGTTCAGTGGCGTCGAATCCACCGTGGAATGGCTACAATGGTGCGCCACCATTTTGGCCACATCGTACTTAGTTTTTCTCTCTCAAACAAAGCTCTCTCCCACGAGTATCGAACCCCGGACCTCCGAACGAAGAAGCGAGTACTCTACCACTTGCGCAGCGGTGGTTCAGTACTTCAAGGCCTTCAATGCGATGATGCTTTGAGCATTAGTGTCATAAATTTCTGTCTTATTCCTCCATAATTTCCATCACTTGCTGATAAAATCCTACCCAAGATTCAATGTTTCACCTTGGGTAAAATACATTTTCTACGGGACTAAAATGCAGCTATTCTACGTCTGTACTTCTTAGCTGTTAGTACATACGAAATGGGAAGCGGCTAGAGGCAACTAAAAATGACGCGTTCACATTACTGTAGTTTCCTACTGTTGTAACCAACTGTTTTCAGGCTACAAAATATATTTTGTGAACTACTCAGTTTACCTTCATATCTGCA
Organism: Orchestia grillus; assembly: GCA_014899125.1. Lineage (NCBI taxonomy): Eukaryota > Metazoa > Arthropoda > Malacostraca > Amphipoda > Talitridae > Orchestia > Orchestia grillus. The sequence goes on from VOMN01012146.1 coordinate 1,646, forward strand.
CATACGTTCCTCATTGTAAATTTTCTCATGTGAATGTAATACCATAAAACTTTTCCTATTCCTACATTCACGTCCTCAAAAGTTTTATAGACTCTGAATTCTAAGTGAGACTGGTTCACGCCGCCTTGTCTTCGCTGAAAGGGAGTCCATTTTCCCCTCTTCTGATGTTAGTTCACTTGTGACTCTTTCTCCAACTGCCAGACTTGAAGTGCATATTTTGTTCAGTTGGCAAGAAACTAATCGTGTGTTTTACATCATGCAAGTTTGTTTGCTCCAAATTAAGTGCAATTTTCATCAAATGGAAGTCATTTTCCTCGTATACATATAAAGATGAAACGTGACAGTGCAAATGGAAGTCCTTTAGATGCAAATCCAATTTCACTTGGTCCAAATAAACTCGGGGATTAGTATACCTGCTCTTCGTTTGTCCTTACTTCTTCTACTGATTCTAACGAGGCATATACATTTCAAAGTTGACGCGTAATTGTCACAGCAAGTGCAGCCGTAGCACAAGAGGTAGCGTGCTGCTCTTCTAGTCTGGGGGGCCTGGGTTCAAAAACATGAGCGGAGTGTTTTCCTTGGGAAAGGAAGATTGAACACGATATTCTTAAAGACGCGGCACACAAGTGGGGCCTGGGACGGGTATTTGAATTATTCCAAGATATCTCAGACATTTAGCAGGCATTCACCCGCTGCTAGGCCTCCAGCTGGTATTCAATAAACATCTACCTCTCCCGGCTGTTACTGAGGTCGTTGATACTCTTCACAATCGATATTTGAGATACGTAATTATGATTTTATGTTATTACTGAGGTCATTGATACTCTTCAAAATCGATATTTGAGACACGTAATTACGATTTTATGTTACGCTTGCCATCTGGTACTCACTTGGCTCGAACTGCCCCCAGCTGTCGTATGTGAAGTCCGAACCGTCGTCCCACTTGAAGCCTACAGTCCCGTCTGAGTTGACGGTTTCCTGCAGCCCTATCCACACCTTCTCCCCCATCACTGATATGTGTGATGACAAAAATGCTCCTTCAACTCTGAAAAAGGAATACTCTTACTGTATGACACTAAAGTACGCATGGTTGACTTCTTTCATGAAGAGGGGAAGAGGAACGTTAGTGGTCCATGCAGCACCTAAACTTTGAACGCCAAGCCATTTAGTCGCGAAGGCTGCATTTTGCGTCGCACGAAAAATTCACTGCACTCTTTTGAAACCAGATCGGCATGGAGCATTAATGTGAGCATTAATGTGAGCATTAACGTGAGCATTAATGTGAGCATTAATCGGCATTAATTAATGGGCAGTATGCACCGATGAGCGATTACTTAAAGTTGAGATTGTGTGGAATTCAGAATTTCACTCATTTTCTGTTGATTTCGGACAACCTATGCAAAAGAATAACACTATGTCACGTAATTCTTGTTCCATGCAATTAATGTTAGTTCTTAATTCATTCCTTTGAAAAACAATAGGAAATGGCCATTACGTCCATGAAACTTCTTTTTTTGTATCAAAATTGAGATATTTTCATCACTTGCATTATTTTGGAGTAAGGTAAATTTGAAATTCACTGGCCTCACAACAAAAACAAACTTCCCTCATTAAAATCACCTTTTTGCCATTTGATTTGTTACAACGAGACAGGAAATTGACAAAAATAAAATTTTGGGATACAGCGTAATTTAAATGTATAAATGTATTAACTTTCTTCTTTTCTCCAGTACGCTTCCCTTGCCCTCACATGACTGCACAGGGTAGCTCGTCACGTGAACTTTACAGGAAACTCTTAATAATGAAAATATTTTCCCATTGTTGCAGTGAAACTACAGTATTTACTATAGGTTTCAGCGCCATTTGATTCATGGTATACAAGTTAGTCTAGATCCTTGACCGAATAATTGATATAAATTTGAGGGTAGAACGTAGAACGTAACGCAAGGGTTACGTGAGGGTAGAAAGGTTGAGAAACGCTGGTCTAACCGCTCACTGTGAATAAATTTCGGTTTGACCTACGTGCATTACTGATAGCCTGATCAGTCAAGCCTTGAACTAGTTTTAAAGAAAATCAGCGAAAGTTTGAACCGTGAAATTTTGGCGTGACCTTCATACGTATATTATGAATTGCTTGAGCAGTGAAACTGCAAACTAGTCTTTGAAAACTTCGGTGTGACATAAGCTAATAAAAACTCGACCAAGTGTGAGAGCTCACTGGTTTTGGATGCTGACAAGATGGCCGCCATCGACCGTCTCAGAGCACGATGCTGCTGCAGAGTTGTAGTCCTTAGAAGAATATATCTTGACGTAGCAAGACGAGCCGTGGTACAAGTGGCTGTCCTGCAACAGAGTATTTGGTTCTGTTAGCAAGGGTTTAGCTCAAGCAGCTCTAACTAAAGTGTTCGCTCGTACGCCTGCTTCCAGACTATTTCTTGAATTCTGAACTGCGGATTGGAAGGTCTAGAAAACCACGATTTTTCTGTTTTCCTACAGTACTGGGAATTATTCAATGGGTGGAATATTCTTTGCACAAAATACAGCAGAACACGCAAATTGAAAACATTTATAAATCTCACCACCGTCTCAAGCATAACAAACGAGGCATATGTATCATTTACGAGGCTAGTCCATTGAATTCAAAGCCAACGAAAAGTCAAAGGCCCTCAAAAACCAACGTAAAAATATGTTGTATCCAGTCTTCAACTGGATGTTATCAGGCAAGCAAGTGTCTGTTACTGAGACAAGACTCTAAAATCTTACGAGTTGCCGCATGCGCGTTAGAGAGAATTTTTCATTGCTAAGTTCAGAAGTTACGGTTGAGTGCATCATGCACACAGCTAAAGCTTTTGAATAAGCAGCTGCTAAACCTTTCGGATAAGCAGCTGTTAAACCTTTTGGATAACCAGCTGCTAAACCATTTGGATAAGCGGCTGCTAAACGTTTTGGATAAGCAGCTTCTAAACGTTTTGGATAAGCGGCTGCTAAACGTTTTGGATAAGCGGCTGCTAACATTTTGGATCAGTGGCTGCTAAACGTTTTGGATAAGCGGCTGCTAAACGTTTTGGATAAGCAGCTGCGAATCCTAACGGCCTGCGTACCGCTGTCATTTTGGCGTCGTAAAATTCTACCCAGATGCCGCAACCGAGTTCAATTCGGTTGCGAGGCAAGAGGGCGACGCTGTGGTGTGTAGTCTGAAGTTAGAATTGGAATTTTCTTTTTGACCCGTTGAGTTTTACAGGGAATCTTTAATCTCAGCTTAGGTTTTTACTCAGTATGGTAAATCTACCAGATAGTAAGCAGATTTGGAAAATAATAATAGTTATATACCTATGACTCATAGGTTTAAAATAGTCGCAGGTTTAAACAAAAGTCTTACATATCAAGGTGATAAACTCCCATGGTAGTAAAACTTCCATGGTAGTAAAAACCTGGAGCCGAGTGTGAAACTCCCATGGTAGTAAAATCCTGGAGCCGAGTGTGAAACTCCAATGGTTGTAAAACTCCCATGGTAGTACAAACCTGGAGCCGAGTGTGATACTCCCATGGTAATAAAACTCCCATGGTAGTAAAAACCTGGAGCCGAGTGTGAAACTCCCATGGTAGTAAAAACCTGGAGCTGAGTGTGAAACTCCAATGGTAGTAAAAGCGAGACGCCATGAACGTTATCAAAATTGAAATCGCGAGACATAAAATGATCTTAAGTTGAGTGTTGATGTCCCAATGACGCTACGATGTGTTGATGTAACCTTCAAGTTATGGAATGATGTGAGTGTGAGTTAAAATGCGGCTTAGATGTCACAATCAAGTTTTCAAGTTAGCCATAATATGCATTTCATTGGAATGACTTGAGATATCGATATAAATTTCTAATAGACACAAAGAGCAGAAATAAAGATAGAATCACTCGATTACGCCTGTCATTTCGCTGTTCATGTTTCAAGAAGTACTAAATCCCAAAAAGTTATTAAAAATTTGATCCGTCTCTTCTTTCATTGTGATTTGGCTTTCATTCAACCTTTGAAGGCAAAAACCAGAGACTCGGAATCATCGGCAGTACCCAAAATCCTCGGCAGTACCCGAACTCCTCGGCAGTACCCGAACTCCTCGGCAGTACCCGAACTCCTCGGCAGTACCCGAACTTCTCGGCAGTACCGGAACAAGTCCATCGTTAGCCTCATTATGAAGCAAAGACAACAGACCATCTCTTTTGACTCGCTGAGGAGCGACCGCAGTATTAAAATTTTGTGCTGCGATCTTCATTACAGCTGGGCTAGCTTTAACTTGTCTCACTACACGGACGGAATAAGACAAGAGCCTCTCGTGAAGCGCATACTCGAGTATCCCTAAAGTCTGTGAATATAGACCAATATGCATATTTTCGTGAAATGAAACCTCAGCGACATCTTTCATAAGTTTGGAATAGTAAGAAAGATCATATTCATTATGATTTCCATAATTTTTCACGCAAAGTTAACACGCTTTGCAAAATGTACGTGAACTCGATGCAATAACTCCCCAGTCCATTCAAGTTTTAGTGCACTCACTCGTACTGATTTCTGTTGAAAGACGTTCGTAAATCCGCACAGCATTCAATTTTACTACAGTCGCTCATTATGTTTCCAATTTAAGCGCTTTAACAACTCCGCACAGCATTTAATTTTAGTACAGTCGCTCATTATGTTTCCAATTAAAGCGCTTTAACAACTCCGCACAGCATTCAATTTTAGTACAGTCGCTCATTATGTTTCCAATTAAAGCGCTGTGACAACTTCGCACAGCATTCGATTTTAGTACATCCACTAATAGCGTCTTCATTTTTAAGTGCGTCGCATTTTCGATTTGCATCGATTATTACACAGCAGCTCCCAGCAGTAATATAACGGTAATATTTGTTCCCAGGGAGACTATTCCAGATAACCCAATCTCCACTACATCCCGACTTGAATTGGCGTTGTAACTTCCACTTTCTCTCCAAACTGTTGGCGCCGGACAAGTTACCATAGGCGCGCTATTGTTACGTCTACTCACACTTAGGCAGCCCGAGGTTGACGGCTCAAGGCTGGTCACGGTGGGGGCCTTCTTGCAGATGAAATTGTCGTTGTCGCCGCAAGAATAAGTCATCCACTGCGTGATAAAACTCGTGTAAAAGAAGCAGGTGTCCTCGCCTGGAAAGTGCAACATCCCAATTACTATATGATTTGTCACTTAACACGATCCCTCCGTATGAGTGCTAATAGTTTGTAGTAGTTAGGTCGTGCTGTAAAGTAACCAGATTTTAATTCGACACTTTCGGGCTCCGAAGTTAGACTTGTTTTTAGCATTTTGTTCTCTTTCTTTACTAGAACGAATGAAAATCAGGTATCGTAATAATTCAATTATTATAGTAGTTTTCTGTAAATAAAAGTAAAATGAGCGTCGGCACATAAATAAACCACTCTGCAGTGGTTCATTGGTACATCGGTGCCCCATCGCGTGGGGAACGTGTTAATCAATGGACATCCCCGACGCTCAGACGATTTCTTCACGCGAGGGGACTGCTCTGCTACCGAAAAAAGAAATTCTATTTGTATTTTCTGGAAATTTTATTTGTGGTACACATTTTTGGAATAATTTCTTTCTGCAAGCCGTGAACGACCTTCGTTCCCTCAAAAAAGTCCTTCAAAATATTCAGTCAATAGGTAATAGTCATCACAGAGAAATGAGGTCCCCTAAAATAATCCTTCCTCGAAAAAAACAAAAAAATGAGCCGTTGTAGTAACGCAAACTTATTTCCAGCGAATGGTGGATCCAGGAGGGGGAGCAACGGGCCTTCGGTTCTACCTCCCCTCTCTCAAGAAAGAATGAGGGGGCTGCCTTATATTTTGTACCCCTCCCCCTTCCCCTTCCGAAGAGGCCGAGTTGTTGATTACAGTTGAAGTTGACTCCTTCGCTTGATAGGGAGCCCGTGGCTGGATCCACCCTTGTATCTCCTTAAACTGATATTGCGTCATCGAAATGATTGCAAACTTTCTGAAGCACTTCCTGTTTTTTAAAAGAAATGTAACTTTCTTGCGTGAAATTACGACAGAAAATGATTCATGAGATGACAGGATTTTCGCGATGAAACTTGCGGAATATAGAACAAAATATAATTTCTGGCTGAGTTCCTCGCCTGGTGCGAACACGAGCCAAAAATTCCACTGTGCTGAAAAACAATCCTGCGTGAGTTCACAGGAGGTGCCAAAATTGGCTAGCTTGGAAGCCACGTAGGAGCAACAGTAACTCAACCGAAATATAGATCAACAGTAACCCACCAGGTGACAACCGAAAGGTTAAATTAAAAGGTGATAGGAGGCTGGCAACTGCCCTGCCCTCACACTCCTCGTCATTTGTCACTCTGAGCACAGAAATCGCTAATTGCTTTCAAATGCCTCCCCCCCTCCCCCCCCCTCCCCAGACGCCTTCATATAACCTCTCTCAGCTAAAATAGAACATTTTTCTCCGCAGTGCGAGGAAGCAACAGCCCTCTATAAGAAGCCCATCGACTGAAGCAGAAAAATAAGGCTCTTTAATCGTCTCGATTCCTCGGCTTTTGTTACTGCGTAGCTACGCAAAACCTCCAAATCTTTACCGTAAGGCCTCGGGGAAATCATTTTGATTCATAACTACAATTTTCAACGCGAGGGGTTGAATTCTACACTATCGAAGATGGTCTGCCAGATGGCACATTGCTACGCGTCTTCATAACCTCGAGAAGACCAAGACAACGACAATGCGATGCATTTCACAGCCCTTTAACCTGCCCCCGCCAAAATCCCTCCAACACACGCCCCCACTCACCGATACCAGAAGTGATACCAGAATCCCTCCCCCACACGCCCCCACTCACCGATACCAGAAGTGATACCAGAATCCTTCCCCCACACGCCCCCACTCACCGATACCACCGGTTAGCATCTGAATAGAAGTGTAGAGCACGGGTGACCCATCCGTCCATTCCAGCGCACCTCCCGACGCCGAAACCCGTAGACCGAGGTAGAAGTATGTGTATGAGGACGCTGTGGGGTCATATTGAATGAAGTGTCGTAAGTTGAAGTGAAAATTATTAAACTTCAGCTAAGCCTTCCTCTATACATGAAATTGAGTAATATTTAATCGCCAATTTTCATTTTCCCACATAGAAGTTTTGAGCTCATTCGGGCCCTCAAACAGCACTGATTAAAAATGGTCATTTAAAAAAATATTGAATTTTTTAGCAGTCAGCGATGTAACGCTTGTGGTTATGAATTACTTGAAATACTTAATGAATGTGCTAGGTTGATGCAGAACGTTTACTCATCGCATCTCGACATCGCCGCAAAGTTAGTCGGCAACTTAATGAATGATGTGAATTTATTCAGCAATATTCGTTCAAGACATCACAGATATTAAAATGAATGATGTTCTTCATTTTCAAAGCGCTTATTTCAAGCAATCTAAGTTTTTTTCATGTAGGTTCTTCTGTTAGTGTACAAAGAATCATTACAACGATAAACTATACATTTACGAGAACCATAAATCTATGAGAACCAAATATATGTGGGAACTAAACATGTACAAGAACTATGCATATATGAACACTATACATAGATAAGAACGATGTATAAATAACAAGTATACACATATGAAAACTATACATACATGATAACTATACACACATCGGGAAGTACGGAAATACGCTGAAGAAACAGCGCTTGGGCGGAAAGGTCCGATCGCACATGCGTTCGGGTTATGACAGAACGAATGCCGGTAAGACGAAAAGATGAATAGAAATGAAGAAAAATAGTTAATTCTGAAATCAGTCACATACAAGAATGGAAACCGTCTGGTTTTCTACCAGTAAAACTAGAACCTTGAAAATAGGTGTAGACGTCCTGTTGAGACTTTTTTAGTTATGGTACTTAATTCACTGGCCTTTTGGTCATCGTGAACTGATCAGCACGTTAGCTAAACATGAACGAAAAACATCGTGTGATTCTTTGATTTCACCACAGTGGGCGTTGCACGATCGACTTTATGTGAGCGTGACTGTTAAAATTAATTTGAGAAGCCGAATGCGATTCCATGAAATAATTCATTTTTAGTGTTCACATTTTGAGTCTGATCTGGCGTATTGTAAAGAAAAAGGTTCAACTGAAGGTTAAAACAACGACAATTGATGTGTGACACCAGGAGTTTGATTCCGTATTCCAAAAGTGATGCCACACCTATATTTAATAAATTAATTGGAAATCGCGGTAAACAAAATAGAAAAAGATCATGTTTGGACATGATCTTACCGAGCTTTTGCCTTTACTTGAGGCAAAGGCTTTACCTAGCTACAGACTCTTGACAATTTCCCAGGTGTAGTAGTAGTAGTGGTGGTACTATAGTTTACTAGTGCAATTTTCCAGGAACTATGCCTGGCAATATGCGGCTCCATTTGCCCATTCCTAATAAGGGCAAAAAGCATATCATATACGTGCCTGTAGTAACTTAGTAAACCCTTGACCGTCCGAATTACTTTAGAGATGAGGCTGCATTTAGCTTGTCACGGAAACCTAGCAGTAGTCTTATGTACGAGAATACATGCAATAAGGCTGCATTTAGCATGTAACAAGAAACTAGTAGCACCCAGTTGCATACATGTAGTAAGACTTCATTTAGCTTGTAAAGAAAAACTAGCTACAACCTTATGTATACACGCATTAAGGCTGCATTTATCTTGTAGCAAACACTACCTGCCTCTTTATGCGTGTAAGCAATGAGGCTGCATTTCCATTTGTATGGAAAACTAGCTGCTGCTTTATATAAGTGTACTAATATACGGGCCCCGCCAGCCCCGCCAAAAATGGCGGGACAAATGATGTTAAATTCTCAAGATACCCTCTTATTTGCGTTAACTCTGACATGAAAAAATATTATTTTCAGTATCACTGACACGGACTGCCTAATCTGACAGTCTATTTTTTTAGGAATATGGACCCGGGAATTGTCCCACATCCAAATCCTCAAGAGCGTGATACAAAGATGGACGGACCAACCAAGCAACGCTGGGCCATTATTATACTGTACAGTGGGATGCAATTAGGCTGCATTTAGCATCTTTCGTAAACCGAGTCTCATTCTTATGAAAGACCTGTTGGAATGCATTTAGACTGAATGGGTCTCCTTCCCGCAGAGGTGAGTCAGCTACTAACCACAGCGTCGACTCATCCATGGTCGCTAGTCCAAAGTGAGTCCACAGTTCATGAAAACGACGGAAGCACGTTGGTGATCTGTAGATTGACCCTTCTTTCAAGTAAATTCTTTTTATTCATTCAGATCAGAAGTATCCGTAGCACGAGCGTCAGCGTGCTTGCCTCCCAGGAAAAATGTCTCCGGTTGGATACCTCGGGAGGAGTTCTCCCCTTGGGAAAGGAAGGCTAAATGCAGTATTCCAGTTGTGTATATTTCCTTGCCCAAGGAGTTTCCGCAGCACAGTTCTGATTACTGAAACTGATACAGGCCATCCAACACGGTCGTTCTTCATCCCCCTCAAATAGAGCTAGATCGATTCCAGCAAACAACCGCTCCATCCTCTTATTTGTGAATCATATCATGCTCTTTTTGCATTAAATGACGCAATACTTTTCATGATACGTTTAACCTCTAAGCCACGCACCAGAAAACGTTACATAATTGAGATTCCCGATATTCGAACACTATTGTCTGCCTTTTAAAAAGTAATTTCTCTGAAATGGTATCCCGTTTTTTAAAGCTATTTGGGTTTTCCATGGGTAGACTAAACAAATTTTATCACGTTCACAAGTGCATTTACGTTGTGCGTAAAAGCTAACCCAGTTCAAAATAGGGCCTTGTGTTTATTGTTATAAGAATGAGAATAAACATTAAAAATATCACAAAAACATAAGCACATATGTAGGATATGAAGTAAATAGTATATGTGGCTTTTATACACCTTTTTCAAGATGTTCAAAATAGGTAAAATTGGAATAACACAAATCTCTTTCACTTACTTGCAATTGTTTTCATCTAGATTTATAAATTTTCATTTAAGTATAACAGAGAGGCCTTCTTGTTCGCATGTTATCAGTACTGAAGCCTAACAGATGTCGCTAGTGCGAGTCCGTTGTTGAGCCAGTTGCCTAGGATTAGAAGTTCCCATTTCAAAGAGATTCCCGTCTGTAGGCGGCATCACATAGCGGTCGCAGTGCATCTGGCGCTCGCTTTAGTTGGTACCACCCTGTACGGGGGACGGGTCTAGAGCGGCTGCTTGCTGGAACCGATCTAGCGTTCTACGGGGGAAACTACTGTAGAGCGGCTGCTTGCTGGAACCGATCTAGCGTTTTGTAGGGGGAACCACTGTAGAGCAGCTGTTTGCAGGAATTGATCTACCGTTCTATGAGGGGAAACGACTGTAGAGCGGCTGCTTGCTGGAACCGATCCAGCGTTCTACGTGGAGACGAGTGTACTCCATCCTCTATTTCTGCCGGCCATTTCTGTCCAGCAGTGCTGTCCGGCAGCTCTAATACAGGCCAACTCCCCACTCGTCTTCCTCCTCTCTCAGGGATGATGGGCGTGACAGAGTCATTGAGATGAGACCATCCTTCTCACATGTCACACAATGCCAGTCACACAGTGACCGACTGACCCATCCTCCCCGCATGAGGGCCAGTCACACTATGACCGACTAGTCTCAAGCGACGTAGTTTCCCGGTTCCCACTATCGTAGGACGCGACACTACAACACTCGTTCCTGGCCTCGAAAGGTGAGCCACTTGCTTAGCACAAGGAAGATCATTCAGGTACCTTCCTTTATTACACAATTTCTGTTTACAGAGGAATCCAAAATTCAAGACTCATAATATCTATTTGTTGAAAAATTATGCGATAAATAGAATAATATTCTCGTTCAAGATAATATTGGGGCTCTATATACAAGGAAAAAAAGAAAGGGTTCCTCAAACGCTGGTATGAGGAAAGTCCGCCTCTTACTAGCTCCGAGATTATGACATGGTACGTGAGAGCTTCATGTGCTTTGCTAAATAATAGCTGATTGTAGCAGCTGATACATCATTCTTCATATTATTCGTACTTAGTATTCAGTTTGCAGACTTTAGTTTCATTTTGGGTGAACTTTGAGTTTTTCTTCCTGTGAATTTTTTTGGTTCATTAGAAATATCCAGATATCGAGGTGTAAGATATTCGAGTAACTGTTCTAGATGCAAGCATTGCCGCGCTCGTCAGCTCATTAACTCTGCACGAAGATTCAAATTAGAATGAAAGCGTGCACTTCAAAACTCACCATCTAATTGGCTGTAGATGAAGTCGTTTTCTTCCTGAGAGAGGACTGACACGAGATCCGCGTCCATCCCCAGGCACTTTTCCCTAACCTCAGAGAAGCGACCGTAGTCCTGACTGAAGAAGTAGCAGTAGCCGCCGTAGTACACCCAACCTTCTTCGCAACCGATCACGTGTGCTGTGAAACGCCGAGAAATTGTATCGTTCGAAAAACGATGACGTGATTTCTAAAATGTGGGAAGATTTTAACCTTCTAATAAAAGTCACTGATGTTTGGTGTGAAATGGGAAGAAAGGATTTCGTTCCAAGCCGATGACGTTGGCTATTGAATGGGTTGATGTGATATAACTTCAAGCTATGGTCTAAGTTACCACGGACTTCGAGCATGTGTTCAGACCTTGAGTATCGTTCAGAAATGATGGTACTGAAACTTGTATTGTTTCAAATGCGGAATGATGAGATTGAGGTTAGCAACGCTGTTATTGCGGTCAGGACTAATCGTTTTGAATAGTATAACCTGATCAATTACAGATAAAACTATTGTCAACGAGTCCTACAACTCTTATTTATACACAATGCTCGTCACTAGTTATAACATCTCTTTCCTAGTTGTTGTTTAATTTGCTTATTAATATAATTCATAGTACTTCTGACTACATTTTGAAAGCGACATATTTCTAGGACAACTAGGTGTACTTGGAGGAAACCAAAAATTTAACTTCCAATATTCCTTATTATCCTATTATTGATATCACTTTCTCGAGCAATTAGGATTCGATTGTCGAGGAAACTTTTCCCAAACACCCACAATTATTTGCCTGGTCATCGAGTGCGGTGGTCCTAACCTAACGAGACACAAATGCTCGGTCCCACACACAACAGAAGCCGAGATGAGACACTCTCCTAAGGCCTCTTACTGGGGAAATATTCGCAGGCGAAGTAGTGCGGGTTCTCGCAGGGGTAGTTCTCGATGAGGCCGTAGCCTGAGTCCTCAGGATTGGACACGGTGAGGCCACAGAACTCCGTGTCGTTC
>VOMN01012157.1:0-18923 GCA_014899125.1 Orchestia grillus
CGAAAGACTGCCGTGAAAGGAGAAAGAAAGGCAACCTGGATTGCGAATTTATTAAAATTGAGGCAACGACGTCACCGCGAGAGGCCCCAGCCCCGCGGGTTCAGGCAACCCAACACGGGAAAGCCATAAGCTCCTTCAGAGAGCTCACCGAGCGAAGATTAAGACAAAATGAGCCAGTAAATTTAAGCAAAGCGAGCGAAATATTTATTTGGGGCCCTTTAAGTCACTTGCAACTGCAGAATAAAAAGGGGAGGTCATCTCAAGAAGAATGGAACTTCTTTGCTGAAATTTCGTGTGGGGAGAAGGATGCAGTTCTAAAGCGATAAAAGTTCCAAGTTCTTGGGAACTTCCGACTCGAATTATCAAGAAAATACGTGTATTCATCCACGAAACATTTAACCTTTGGGCGGGCTGCTTCTAATTGTTGCAGTAAAGACGCATATCCCAACCAAAAAGTCTCAGGTTTTAGTGTATCGTGCACCCACGTATACAGTGAAGACACATTTTTATTGAAAAGCTAAGTTTATTTGTTTTCCATTAACATGTATAACTGAAAAACAGTTTCATTGCTACTAGGAATTGCCTTAGTTTTCTCACTTACCCTAGAATATCAAAATCATGTTATAATCATTATTCATGTATTCATTATTTACAATTATCAGATGCCTGATCTACGCGTAGCTCAAGCGATGGCGTGTTTGCCTCCTGGTGCAGAAGTGCAGGGTTCGATACCGTGAAGCGAAGTTCTTTCCTCAGGAAAGGAAGATTAAACACTATAAACTTATTGGGGCAGCACACTAGTGCAGCCTGGGACGTTCTGCCCGAACGATTTTATAGTTCCGAGATGTTCAAAATTTGAAACCATCCTCTTTGCCAAAATTAAAAAGTCTGCGGACATACCGCGCCGAGTTTAAGTGGGATTATTCCTAAAATTGTTCGGTGATTTTTATTGGTAGAGGTAAACAAGACCATTTGCGATTTTTAGATACATAGCGTGCTGTTTTTTAAATTTATTACGTATCTTCTTTTATTGTGGAGCTCATTATAAGCTTTTTTCTCTTTTCGATTCAGCATCCGAGGGGCATGAAGGGACGCCATGAAGTTTAAAAAAGGAAGGAGCGTATTTTTCCATGTTCTACCCGAAATTTTACTAAACGAAAATCTACTTAAATTCACAAAAACATTATACACAAAATAAGCTTTAAAAAACAAGATAACAGTTTTCTGACAAATTACAGGATAGGGATTTCTGCAATTGGATAGAGAGATATAAAAGAAGCAAAGCCGTCAAATTCAAAGCTCAGCTTATCCTCTATAATTACCATTAATAAGCAATTACTATTAATAAGCACGATAACGTTCGCGTTTACTAATTTTGCAATAAGAGAACAGGCTTTCAAAAAAGAAACTCCAGATGGTAAATTTCACCAACGTTCCTGCATGTTTCAGAAACTGAACAAGGAAAGACAAAAGAGCAAATAATTTCATCACCGCTATATTCTTCACCAAGAAAATCTGATTTCACACAATCAATCCATTGCTGCAGGTGCTCCGACATACAATCAGCGACATTAAAATCGCACTCGAACTAAACGTCTGTCATTATTGACGATTTTTTGACCCACACAATATCCACGCGGCGCCACTTCCGTTCAGGTCGCGACTGAAATCACAAATCAAAAATGGATTGCGATCATCAAACGCCAATTCACCAGGTGGATCACGGGCTGCAATCGCTCGCTGCTACAGCTAATCCTCAATCAAGCTGCGTTCTGTTGAACCATCGGTAGAAATCGTTGTGAGAAGGACACTTGAAGTCTAATGCAAGTTGGCTGATGAAGGATCATCATTATATTTCCAGAAGGGCTTTGTGTACGGAACAATAGGTCCTGGTTGAGCTTTAACGCTCTTCTTAGTTAGACTCATGCTCTGAAAAGCGGTCAAGGTGGATATTATCGGACTAATTTGCAGTGTGGGCTAGTTAAACTAGTTTACAGTTTGCAGACCTTTGATAAGTGGACCAACGTATGGAGGCTTAGGGGACAATTAGGGTGATTCAAATTAATTGTTACTTCACTGGACAAATGAGCGTGGTTACGCAGGCAACACCTTGACCTACCCTTCGCGACGGACACCAGTAGCTTGTAAGAAATATATTTTTTTGTCTCAAACGAAGTTGAAAAAATATAAGAATGCTGCTATTAGAACCGAAAGTTTTCTTGTTAGTGGAGCTGAAGAATGGCCTGCCTCACCCTTTTTTAGTAATCTAATTAAACTTGGTCCAAATTTGACGGGGCAACATTTTTTTTAGAATTTTTGGACGTTAAGCTTCATTATTGGAGAAAATTTCTCACAAAGAATGATTAGAAATATTGGAAGCTTTTATCGACCAAGAATTAATAATTGATTTAAATGTACGTAGTGGAATTACTTCATTTAACTTTATTTGAGTTGTGAATTTATTACATTTTTTAATGCATATAATTTTAAAAACAAATTTGATCATTATTTTTCATCAAAATGTAATATTTTTATTTTTGTAATTAGTTACGCATGTCATTGATTCAAAACACCTACTTCTACTATGTTAAACAAGGAAGCTCATCATTATACACAAAGAATATTTATACTTAAAAGTATGTCCATGGTAGCTATCCAAACATACATCGCTATTCATTTTTTTGCAATCAATGCAACTTTTAAATGCTTTTGGAACTCTTGAAATGGTCTTGGTTTCTTCAAATAAATCCATTTCATGCACTCTTGAGTCTCCCACAGATAATCGACAGAAGTTCTTTGACCATAATTGCAAAACGGCTTCTTTGATCCAAGAGAAGGGGAATTAGGGTACCTATCTGTGGGCGTTTCAATAGAGCCACCGCGTCACGACACTGCAACGGGCCAGCACAGCTCCCACTGGCAGAAGTATCGATAGTTTCAGATCATTGAATTGGATTAATGATTAGAAACGCTTCGTGAGTGACTTAGAAGAGGATATGATAAGAAAAGACCGGGCAGATTTAGATTTCCAATTAATTGGATTATGATCAATGGAAGGGTCTCACTCGTTTCTTTCACTCACGTGTATAGGGCAAAACGTTTGCCGTTCAGTTTCTAATAGAAATAGAAACGCGATGCCTTTTAACGTGCTCTATAAAAATTACGAAATTCCGTACCGCATTAAATGCCAAACAACAGTTGCAATTATTTGAACCCAGAAGAAAATTAGTCTACGTCATTATAGTGCTACATTTAAGTAAGAAATGTATCAAAAAATTAGCATCAGCGATACATAGAGCTGACTGACCGGACTAGCATCCGTGGCTACAAATATTTAAAGTTGAACTGAAATCCTTCACGGTCAACGTCTGCGTAAAGCGAGAAATATTTAGCAGTGCGCGTCCGGTGAACGTTGCAACCACAGATAATTCTGCATAAATGACGCAAAAACATTCTTCCTCTGAAACTAATGGCCGGTAGTCGCGTGCACTTCAGGTTAAATCCGTCGAAGACATCAATACCTGCCATGCAGAAATATGGCGGGCGTAATTGCCAGGGAGCACGCAACGAACGGTTCCCATGGCAAGGACTCCATCGTACGGGTACGAAGAAAAATGATGAATATGAAGACACTTGCTCGAAATTGTGGTATTCTAGCTACCAGCGTGGACGACCTCATGGAGAATATAATATGAGGAGAGGGCACTGGTGTTGAGTGCAGTAACGAGGCAGCTTTAAACTGGTCGTATTGATGCGAGTGAGCGGTTGAAAAATAAGAATCAGAATCGGCAAGTTCACCTGATAGGCCTCATATTATTTTAAAGTATGCTTCTGCACGCTGGAATACTCATGTAAGAGCTAAAAAGAGTAAAAAGTAAATAAAAACTTGTTCGAACCTAAATATTCAACGTGCAACAGAGTACAACAGTATGCAATTACCTATGCGTAAGCGAAGTGAATCATTTTTCTATCTATAAATTAATACGCTTAACCTNTGTTCATCTAAATTTCCGTGAAATTTTCACGGGTCCTGCTAGTAATACATATATTAATACACAGTTTGTTGGTTTGTTTGGAGGGAAGAACATTTAGGACCCAGTGAAGACTTTTTTGGAAAAATATCCTTCCATTTTAGAGCCAATTTACATAGAGAGCCATTCATTTGTGACGTCTCGTGCTACCATTGCAAGGACATCTGAGAGATCCTGTAAGTTTCAAGGCATGACAATCGAGACATAATTTAAATTTAATATGTATATGATAATATCAAGGATAACTGAAACTTGTTATCGTAGTCCTGGGTTCAAGCCGTATGACCCACAAAA
Source organism: Orchestia grillus (assembly GCA_014899125.1). Classification (NCBI taxonomy): domain Eukaryota; kingdom Metazoa; phylum Arthropoda; class Malacostraca; order Amphipoda; family Talitridae; genus Orchestia; species Orchestia grillus. The sequence goes on from VOMN01012157.1 coordinate 4,326, forward strand.
AAATACGCTCGATAATTTTAGAATTTAATTAAATGTTGAAGTTTCTTGTTAAGTGATAACTCGTATCATAGAAACAACTTCTGTAACATTTTAATGTAATAAATGTTAAAATTATTTAGTGTGTTTTTTTTTGTGGGTCATACCGTATAAGTATAATCTGCCGTGCTTGCTCTACTAAATAAATACGGAAAATATTTACTACGTATAATACTGTATCATATATATCAGAACATATATAGTAAATATCAGTTCCACATGCGAACGCTACACGATGCTTACTATACAGGCTGTTTAAAAAAAATCAAACTTATATCATTTAATTGTACTTTTATTGATAAAAGTTATGTTGAAGTGCATCTACGATATCTAGATTATGCATGTTATGCATAAAATACTCCCCAACTTAATAAATCTTATTCAAAATTTTCGCTCACCCATCGTGCCGCTTAAAGCGCAACGGCACTTGTTCGTAGTCTCTGCATGAGTTCGGTTAGCGTCTCTAAATACTCCGTATAGATTTAAATACTCCGTTTTTAAATACACATAATAAATAAATACGGGATGTTGGTATGATATAAAGCAAAGGAAAGCAAGCCATTCAGCTCTACCATATGTAGTGCATAGATGCTTCGTATTTCTTAGAGTAGAAATGTTCAACAGAGATGCAATAGATATTCAACAGAAATGCCAGACATGTTCAACAGAGATACACGAGATGTGCATGAGACCCTCAGAGCATGGGCCCTGATTTCCAAAAGACGGCAGCGCAGAATTACCAGGCCTAACTTTTTACAGCCTCTGACAAGCCCTGCCATAGAAAACGGCCGTTCGAAGGAGTAACCATCCAGAGATTGCTAAGTTTTCGAAAATACCGCCGTTGAAAAAAGCGGAGAAATAATGTTAAACATTGAGAAAAAACGGTCGTTTAAAGATAAAATAAGACTGTGTTGAAGAATTGAAAAATGGTCTTTAGAAGGGGTGACTAGCCAGCAATTACTACGTCTTCAAGATATTTATGAAGTGCGAGTTGTTGCGATGCTGGGGAGAAGTCTAATTTGACTTTGTCTACGTTTATATTAACTTCACGTAAGCTTTGTACAATCATAAATATTTTCCATTTTAGAGTTTCTCAGAGTTTTTTTCTCACCTTTCTCAAATAACTTAGACGCGATTTTTTTTACGATACATGTTTAACTTTCAGACATATTTATGGTGCATAAACACGTCCTTGAACTATAAAATGTTCGTCCAAGAATGCCTACGTGGCGCTGATATCTCAGGTGCTGCTGACCTCTCATGATCATATATATAGCACCGCTCGATTGGCCAAAAACCGTTTTGAAGCAGATTTTCAATGCAATAATCAAACGCAGGATTTAAATAGATTAATTACCTCACAAAAAATACAAACTCTTCTTAAAACTGATTGCAATCCGTAAGCTCTGTGGGGGAGGTGCTTCAAATAACAGCACCGAGAAAAGGAATTAGGTGTGTTGTGCATAATATGTTGTGCACAATATGTGTGTACCGACAACATTAATTTGCTGATTCGCCTCCGTTATGATCAATAGCTTTTGGTTTTTCAGTAGAACTGCTTTCATAAATTTTAATTAGCACAGAACGAAATGACAAGGTAGTACTGTAAAATTACTTTCGGAATAGAAACGGCCCTCTCACGTTCTATGGGTTACTGATATTTTTCAAACAGGGTTCAATAAGATTAAATTCTGAGTATAATACACATTTTTATTTTGGTAATAACTCATTATCCTGGTTCAAACTCGTTATTTTTGTTCGTAACTTTTCTTGTTGGTTGTAACTCATTTAAAGTATAAATTTTCGTACGCTGCGGTGAAATCGTAACGTTTGTTAGCTCCAAAACCATGGTCTTACAAAACTAAGTAAATCATTCGGAAGCCGGAAGCTCCAAAACCATGGGTTACAAAACTAAGCCAATCATGCAGTAGTCGGAAACTTAGGGACGAATGAAAAGACAGTACAATTCCGGAAAACAGCAGCTCTCATTTCAGTGATTGGAGTTTATTTCAGTTGGGCCACTTTGTGGTTATTATTTATGAGGCGTTCAAGGTGGTAGAAAGTCCGAGATTTCACTGGCAGCATTTCATAAAATCAACACAGGAGATAATGATAATGATCTTATGATAATTTCCATAAATCGAAGGGATGATTGCCACAGTTAACGAACAGGACTCGTGACTTTTAGTCATCGTTAAAAGTTCAGCATTCCTGCAGGAGCAAGAAGCAGTTATGCTAATGAGAATATGATGGAATGAAGCTGAATGAGGCCTTGCATTGTAAAGTAGAAGAACCGCGCTGTCAATGTTCCTTCATTCGTCTACGGCCTCACCAGGAAAGTAGTCGGGGCTGCCCGTCGTCAAAAAAAACGCACGCATCTCTCCGAGTGCCTTGTACACACGGGGAACAATATAAACTTGAGCTGCTTCTTTTTGTTGCAGTGGCAAACCCAAAGGAGGATTTAATTGACTTTTTGATCATTAATCCGCTTAAGTATTACGAATTTAAAGGATCGAGCGCATATGCAAGTTAGCCATACGCTGGTGTGTCTAACATTTGCACAGAGGGAAGCCAGCGTGGGTCCCAAACATGCTGGTAACCATTTGATGATCGCTTTATAAATCTCAAACACATCACAAAGTACCGATCGTGCAATTATACATGCAGTGTCGGGAACCCGTTCACATGTAACAATTACGCAACAATCCCCGAATTCTCCCCCATCATGCGGTGCCAAGATTCAGAACAAATCTGTTGGGAAGTTCACGCTTGTCTCTTTAGCCTGTAAACGTCTTACGATTGCCCGTGATCCAAAGCGCAGACAAAACCTCGTGAGCATAGCTGCAAAAATGCCTGGGAAGATCTCGCTGAAATCCCTGCCAATGCGTGTCCCTCTTAAGGTTCCAAAGGTCTTCCACCGTGGCGCTGGACAAAATCTTCGCTTACGCGATATGGCGAGATGCCCATTGCTGCAGCAAATGGACTCGCCCCACTTATATACGAGCATGCGTCCACTTGCTGATCCTCGTCGACAGCCACTGACATTTTCCAGACAATTGTTACATTCGAGCCAAGGGGCTTATGGAAGCGCTGAGAACCGCTCACAATTTGTACGACGTAATTGAAACGAATGCGTGGTGCTTCCAGACGCTGACGTGCAATGGCGGCGCGTTTTGGCGTCAGTTGTTCGGACGTAACATGGCTTAGAGGCAGTAATATGTTCGAGGGCAATTGTGCATCACTTGTCGGTAAGGGATACTAACGGCAAAAATCTGAATGCAAAATTCTCCCCTACTGTGCGTTTGCACCTCGATCACATTCTGATTTGATGAGAAAAAGAGTACGCGAGACATGACGGATCTGATACAGGACAACTGGAGGCACACATGTTAAGGGACGTCACAAGGTTGCAGCGAGCATGTGCCTGAAATGATTGGAAAGAAAATCCTAATTGAGCGAGGTGTCTTTGCAACGAAAGCCTTGGACGAATCCCACGACATGAAAGTAGTCGTAGACAACCGCAGAAAGATTTCTAGGAAGTTTGTATTCCAGAAGTATTGTAATTAGATGCCCAAACAATGGTAGCAACTACTGGCAAAAATAATTTTGAGTACAACTATGTATTTATATGAATACGAGAGCGGAGATACTCAACAACAAGGCTTGCAATCATGGTTGCAAAATTTCGACTTACGAACACACCTCTTCTTACAAAAACTGGCCATGCTAACAGAAATTTCGTTTCCACTTATGAATTAATTTCAGCTTATGATTAATAATTGGCTCGCTTCGTAACTGGAAACTAACTTTCTGAGACATTTTCCTTCGTATTACGAGTTTTTTGTCAGAGGTCCCAACGCAAGCGGTCCTGTTTTTAAGTCGAGGCTCCAATGCAGCCTTCAAAATATACAAAACAACACGCGTTGCTATGCTCTCTAAGTTAAACCAAACCTGAGCAGAGCCTTGAGTCGCTGAGTTGCACCATGACGAGAACAGGGATCCATCTCGCAGAGATGGCTGAAAACATTAGCTATTTTTTTGTTTATTTACCTAAACTTTGGCACTCATAAGCAGAGTGAGTTTTTAAAGAAAAAACCAATGAAAATTTCTAACGTATCCTAAATTTGTTGTTGTGTTCCCTCGAAAACGCACCTTGCTTCACCAAGCGAAACTTTGGGAAAGTGAACGTAAAAAATAGCTGATGATTTCGATAATTTCTACATGATTGGTCCTGGGCGTCCCCATTCTAACAAATTAGACACCTAGCCATACAGGGGGTGACCCACACAAAAGTCATCTAGACTTAATCATCATATCTAGTAGCTACTATACCTCTCGCATGTATGAGAGAGATCATTTTTTTGGTGGGTGCGTGAATTTTTGAAAAAAATTACAAGCCCTGCTACCTAACGCATGCAAGTTACATGTATGTTATGTACGTTATGTACGTTAGTTACATGTATGTTATGTACGTTAGTTCGCTAAACTTTTCCGTGAGCCATCCTGTGTGTTATTGGAAGTTTAAATACCTTGCTTCTGACCTTTCATTTACAGTGATCGAGTTACAGTGTGCGTTACCTAAAGGCTAAAAAATAGAGCAGAAATATGTATCATTCGGTTAGCAAGCACTAACATTTTGAACTGATGTTTTGAATTAACATTTATTACAATTAGGAAATCTTACGCAGTAGAGGCGCAGTACAATCACGATAAAAATTGAATAATCCCAAAAGGAGTAATGAAAGTTGGGGGAGGGGGGGATAGAAATGGGAAGCCGCCAGAAGCGATGATTAAATTGTGCGAGTACCAATGAAATTGCAACAATGAATAATTAAATCAATAAAGTCAATGGCAGAACGATTCTTACGATCTGGGTAGTTTCCTAACTCATAAATACCAGCATCCCCATGCTGCCAAAAGTGTTTGAAACTCATGAAAAAAGTGTAATTTTCTGTATCACTGACACGGACTGCCCTCTCTGACACTTTCTCTCTCATTAGGAATAATGAAATGCCCGAGAATCTGGAGCCGGTAATTTTCTTCTAATTCCTTCAAAGAGTAAAAAATGGGTTACAAACCCAAAAGAACTATACACTGTTAACTTGGCGGTTAATTGAGCAGTATCCAAGATATTCGAGGTACATATATTTGCAACTTATTATATACGATAGTTACAAGTTCGAGGACGTGGAAGTAAGTAAGTAAGTTTGGTTCGTTCATACTGCAAGTTAATCATGCGCAAGCCACTAGCGAAAATTGAACCGAAAACTTAAAAAATTGATCCATCTCAAATTTTGATAACAATTCTGACGTTTCTCGTTTATAAACGAGTTACACTTTCCAAAACGACAAATTCAGTAAACCCACATTACTTCTCAAGGTGAAAATCCAAATGCATTTAGGTCAAACTCTTCAGTCGAAGAAAGATTGAGATAATTTAACATTTTCGTAACTCAACAATTTTATTCCTGACTGCAAGCAATTGATTTTAGAGCTCACGATATCTTCTATTACAAGAAACCCAGCGTCCAAAAAACTGAATTGGGATCAACTCTTCCCCCCACAATCGTGCGTCTGGAAAATTTCATCTTATCTTTTATTTTACGAATTAGCTGTTCGGGCCGTGACTCCAATCCAATCCCCTTGATATGTAGAGCACCAGAGAAACTTCCTCAGAAGTGTTCAATTTCTGGCATCCCTCCTCGATATGTCAACTTTCATATTAAGGCTCAGCAAACGCCCTCAAGCGCAGAGGTCCATATCATCATCATCATTGGGGCCAGGATGCTATTTGTCGGCAGTGGTCAAATTTCCGGGACTTGGCCCGTGTCATAGGCCTTCAGTAAAGCCTGTTCATGCTTTCTCATTTCCATGCAGGAAATTTCTGATCGCTATAACCATCCAGCAGAGCTCAACTGATCCCTTCGAGGTACCGTTTCTGGCGACGCAACGGATCCCAAAACGTCATTTCTGAGAAAACGTTGCTCCTTGCATTCCCGAACTGTTTGTATGGTTTCTGAATTAAAAATAATTCCATCATTGTGGGTTCCCGCGTAAATTGAACTGTCCACTTGACTTTAACGAGACAGAAAAAATGATTAATCTTCCATATGAAAGCTTCTAATATCGGCTTGGCGCTATGTGCATCAAAGCTCTCTCAAGATATGAATGTTCCATTTGAAAACTTTGATTCATTTTTCTAGTTCGGAATGGACATTGACGCGACTTAAAAAGACAAACGAATAAAACAAAGAGAAAAATGCTTGGGATTACCTCATTGTGCTTTAAAACATGCTTGAAAAAAAATTCCCCAATACCAACAACACATTTGGTATCCCAGTCTCTCAACAGAAATCTCCCAGCGCCGTTCAATCCTTGCAGTTTATCCAGGGTCTTGAACTTTCTCTACGTCCCAAAAATGTACTCCTATTCTAAATTTCCATCGTTACTAATGGCTAAAGTTATTTGCTGACCACCCAAACTCGATGGTTTGTTCGTCCCTGGAGGCGGTTTGGTGGCGTTAAAGATGGCGGCCGATTACTGTTGGCAAAGCGGCCTTTGATCGCCGATGGTCTAGATAAAAGAAACCTACGGCCAGCTCGCCGCTTTTCAAACCTGCACACTGCACACATTTTTTTCGTAGAATCTCGCCGAGAAACAGTAGAGCTGATGCTCAAATCATTGGAGATCCGTGATTTCAAATGGAATGAGATCAAAAAGGGTTAACTGCTCTATTTTTTCTTCATCCTTTTTTGATGCATCTCGAGGAGTAACCTGGCATCTACGCAGAAAATTCATTATCATATTTGGACATAATTTTTCAAATTTTTGACCCTGGTTGAGAAGTCATTTTGCAAATAAATGTTCACTAGCAATAGGTATTTAGCATTCGCAGTTTTGATACGCTAAATGAAAGCTGTATTTTGGTCGTCGGTCGGTGTTCGATGTCGTATTTTTTCGCCATTAGTGGCGGTATATAAGAGTTTTGAGAGTACACTCTTCATATTTTTACTGAGAAATACAAGGATACGAAAGATTTCTTCAAAATATATCAATTATTATACTTTTAGGCGAATTTTGATAAACACAGTCAGCGTATAATAATATGTATATACATTATTGGATGCTGAAAAACTCTGTGCGTGCACCCCAGTAAAAAAAGAGGCGGCACCCCAGTGTGGCTCGGGCGTGAAAGCCCAAACATCTCCAAGGCGCATCACTCTTTTGTGTCTGCCTTGATAAAAAGGCGAGCAGTTGTAATGGCAACACCGTTACTATAAAAATTAGGAAAATATAGCCGCTGCAAGCATTTCTTTCAACGTGAAGTATGAAATTCATGACGAATTCCCGTGCATTATTGATTTAGCAATAATAACAACGATATTAGTAATGATGATATCAATATTATTCAATTAATCAATGCGAACGCAAAGTTTAACCTCATAAATTCAGACACGAGTTGAGCGAGAAATTGTCTTAGATGTTCCCTCTGACCTTCTCAAATGTAGCGCATCGATGAATAAAAAACATCAAATCCTACATCACTAAAAAAAATTCTTCACAATTGAGCGACAAGTTTCTCAGAGAAAATGAGCAGCGAAGTGAAACTAAGAAACAAAGAGTCATTAAATATGGATTCAGACACCGGACTAATCTGAATTTCCGATTTAAAATTTTTATACTTATTTCATAAACGCAGTCAGACACCGAGCAAATCTAAATTTCCTAATTCAGACGGTCACTGCATTCATACTTTCAATTTTACTTTGCAATAACTTTTGCACATTCTAAAACTAATATATAAAAAAAATCTTAAAGGGTATCTGCCATCGCGTTTGATACAAAGAATAGACAAATTTTTGCTCTGTTATTAAAGGAAACGATGTCTTTGGAACCCAAAACCTTTTCCCGTGAAGAAAACAGATGTTATATCCTCATGAAAAATATTTTAATTGCACACTAACATGTAATTTAACATATAACATATGCTTGCATAGTAAGTACGGTACCAGCACGCTCTACAATGTTCCAAAAAGCGCATAAATCTATGCACAAATTTGATTTGAATGTAACACATCCTTGGCGTAATATTAAACAAAATGTTTTCATTCCGCACTAATTTCTCTGACAGAGGGAAAAAACATCAATTTCTACAACATGGCCGTATAGTTTTTACGAGCGACGTATTCATTGCGTAAGAAAAAAATGCTGCGCTTAGTTCACACAATGACAAAAGATGAACGGAAAAGTACCGGGTCGATCAAAGGGGCTTATCAATCCAGAGTTATGCAGTTGATTAATAGCCAGCTCTCAATCGGATACCCTTGTCAAGTTGTGTTGAGATCTGCCTATCGCCGCATTGAAGGAAGATAAGTAATTTACATCAAACGTTTGGACAAGAAAATTTTTACTCGAAATTGATCGATGTGAATGAACGGCTGAATTGGCAGGAATAACTAACGCCAATGATCAGTTTTAGAGGCCCGAGCAAACAACAGGCGTTGAATATCAGCCTTACACGTTACGAATTACTGCTACGAATGATCAGTTTCGGCCACGCAAGAGAAAGCTCAATCAGCATTGAGTATAAATGTCGCATCGAGGTTTGTGGCATTGGCAAAAAAATCCCAATAGACTGTTTTTATTTGTCCAAACTGCCTTAAACTCAACTTGAAACGCAGCATTCCAAGAGGAGACAGTCAAACGGAGTTATTGTTTGAAGTAATTGTAGTAAATATGAAAACCGAAACCGCATCTCGAGGCAGTAGTTGCAGCTCTAAGCAGTGAATTGCAATTCCAATTAAGGTGTGTGAAGATTTATTTATTATGCAGATTTATGGATGCTCGTATTTATTCTGAGGTATTGGGAAAGAGTACCGGATTTATTGATGTACTCATCTCTGGAGACCGGTCAAATTATGCGTCTAATAATTTGAATTCAAACCCTGTGCATCGTTAAAGATGATCAAAACGAGCCTACGTCTCACTGAAGGGATAAATAAGCGTCCAGAATTCCGAAGACCGAATCTGAAAAACGTAAAATTTATTTCACCGAAGAAAATAGGACAAAATGTACGACGCAATTATATGCGTGCAATAGTTCATGAATAATCGCCTGTTAATTATAATCAAAAAATATGCCAATTTAGGCATATCAAAAGACTGTCTAAATCCTATTATATGTAAATGTTATACATTTGTTGTCTGATCATCAACTCAACAATAAATTATCGCTTTCGAGGTGGATATTTGAATGTGACTTTCGTAATTCTGTTCGAGAGAAGAACATAAAATTACGTTTTCAGTGAGGTATAAATATCCTGTCTGAAAATTCCCGAACACGAATTTTCAGATCAACGGTAGCAAAATCGTTACAACATATTTTCGTATATTTACTATCGTTCTTTCTCTGTTTACGAACTATGTTCCGACGGCTAAGGGCCTTTGACAGGCCCACAAACACAATTTACCTCACACAGGACCGCGATCGAGTATCTGAAATCATTTCATCGAACTCGGTCTATGGAGCCGTGGAGTTCGATCTTAATTCATTAAATTTATCAGTCGGTTTAACAGACCGCTTGCATTCGCCTGGAACTGTCAGTTAATTTGAAGCCTGCGTGAGCCTTGTGATAATGGTCGACAAAAGGTGAGAGTTTTTCAAACGGACTTTTAGCGTTCTCATTACTTTTTCCTTATTGTTTATGTGGGAACATTAAATACACTCACACGTTTAAAATGTTCTTCGAAATACTTACATGCAAAATTCGAGACCTGGAAGCTTCTAGGGAAAGAGCACAGGAAGGAATACGGACCTGATCACTCGTGTCGAGCATGATATCGTCAAAAACTTCGGGAAATCAGACGTCGGCAAGAAGCTCAGAGGTGCAAACTTGACGGGGTAAGGGAAGGAAAAAGACCCTCGTGAATGACCTCCGTCTCCGCCCCTTGGGGGGGACCCACGAGCCTCGCTCAGTGAACAGACCCCAAACGAGCGACCGTGTCGTGCGTCTGGTATCGTGTCTACGCACCACGTCGCGTCCGATGCGTCACGTAACGACTGAGCTACAGTATACAGACATTCTTAAAAAAATATAGATACATAAAATGATCCTGCAATTGCTTTGTTAGATCTAAAAAAATGCACATATATGCATAAAAACGATCGTGCGATTGCTTTGTAAGATCTGATAGCAATACGTGACAAAAAAAAAAATCTGTCTTATTTTTAGGTTAAAACAAAGTTTCCAATTTTTTCGAGACTTAAAAGAATATGAAAAGAAAGCAATATTTGAAGTTCGCTTTTGTGCTTAGTTTAGTGAATTTTCAAATCTGCCTTGCTCCAAAATTATAATACCAGTAATAGATATACATATAATCCAAGTGTGATGCAAAAGGAAAGCTTCAAAGGAATGGTGGGCATTTCCTACTGTACCGCAACAAGAGTAGTTAGAAAATAACGCTATGATGCCATGAAAAAAAGTTTTCTTTCGTAGTGTGATTTATTTCACTGTTTTGTAAGAATTCATTACTTCTCTTGTTCGAAGGTTTTATTTTACTGCGATAAAACTGATCAGCTCTTCATTTTTTCCGATCATTTAACACCATTCATTTTAAGAAATTACTTTTATGAAAGCGTCATTCTGAAGAACGTGTAAAGGTGAACGTACATCTGCATCTTACTTTAAAGATATCTGACGCATACAATGTCATGTAAATAAAAAAACTACAATCGTCAGGGTCACACGAGTTCGTTTAACTGGAAAACATGGGGAATTTACATGACTGATGTGCCATAGGGCAAGTGAACGCTGCTTCATACTAGTGTACCACCGCTAATGCATAGCATGGGATGGCCTCTACGGTCGTTTTAATGGACTCGTTTTTTGGTAACGCGCATGGAGTGTACGAGTGGCGGTAGGAACAAACGTACAGCGAATTAATATGTAAAATCATTCATTAATGCAGAATTCAAGCTAAGAATGGAGCTTTTTATGGTTATAAATTATAGAACTCGTCACTGGTTTAATCAATAACAAATTTTTCAAAGTAATGACGCGCGACTGCCACAGAATTTAGTTCGAGTACATGGGGAATGAGCGAAGAATGTTCCTCCAGAGCTATTCATTAGCTGCACTGATCAAACTATCATCCAGTATATTCGGACATTAGAAACACAAGACACTTCAGTACTTAATGAACAAAATGTTCAAAATTCAAACTGATGTGGCTATATTATTCAAAATACAAAAACTAGACATCAACGACGACTATTTTTTGAAAAATTTGAGTGGGATCTACATAGACAATAGAAGAAATTAGCAGCAGCAAGATATGACACCTACTCCTTATGTCACGTGATAGTCAGAAAATAATGCATTCTGGTTATGAAAAATACATACAACATTCGGTAAGAAAGAGAAATGACACCTGATAAGGAAGCAGAAATATCACCTGATAAGGAAGAAGAAATACCTCATGGTGAGGAAACAGAAATACCTCATGGTAAGGGAAAAGAACTACCACCTGATACGGAAAAAGAAATGCCTCATGGTGAGGAAACAGAAATAACACCTGGTAAGAAAAAATAAGTGCCATCTGGTAAGGAAGGAATACACTGCGTGCAGATCTACATCAACTACGTTCACAACTGGTCTATATTTAAAAAATAGAGTTGGATTTTTATCCTTTACAATTATAAATCAGTATTTATGAACCACGAACAATTTAAAGGGCTAGAATACTACTGTATCTCTGACATTCCCAAGCCCTTCAATTAATTTTGAAGTTCATTTTTTTAATTTCACCACAACTGTAAAATGATCGAGAATCGGAAGCGCAATTCCATCGCTGAAACTACCCCTGCGCATTGCCGGGGACTCCGAAATGCTTATTGGGAGCTGGAAGCCTTCAAAACCCATCAATATCAATGTGAATAGCTAGAGAAATTCAGCGAATAAAAATTGAAATCTGAGCTGACAAATGCGGCTGCTCTAGTGATTGAATTTATACAGCAATCTCATCATCCCATATGAGGGAGATCTTATGATATTTCTGGAGTTGATGGAGCCAAGATGCAACCCTGCTCGCGATGGAAAGACTCGACCGCAATTGGTAGCGCAAAGTTATAGCTCTCGTCAATGGCGCAGGGAGTGTGATACGAATACCGGGGCCTGGTCGCCTACGAAGTGGGGTGAGGCGACTACTGTTGGATGCATGGAACGATGCAAAGGATCGGTGGATGCACGAGTATGATGCACAGAAGGATTGGTGTTGCGACTACTGTTGGATGCATGGAACGATGCACAGGTTCGGTGGATGCACGAGTATGATGCACAAAAGGATTAGTGTTGCGACTACGATGCACTTTGGATGCATGGAACGATGCACAGGATCGGTGGATGCACAAATACGATGCACGAAGGACGGGTGTTGTAAGACCGATGCACCTTTGCCACCCACACGTCTACTCGTACACAGGGTGTTAGAAAAAAAAGGTACAAAATTTTACGCTCACTTGAAAATAGGAAACTAAATACTTTTGCCTGTATGACATTTTGCGACAAGAATAGATTGCTGAGGTAAATATTAGCTATTTATTGTTTGGAAGGAGGAAATTTGAAAACAACATTGTTCACAGATAATTTATTTGCACATTTACTTTCCAGAAATTGTTGAAAGTTTCCACCCCCACATCGAGACACATGTGATGTCTTCGACTTGAAGACTGCCGGTTATTGTGGAAAAGGCCTGGCATTTCAGAAATATCGCCAGAAGCCTCGTAATTTTTGCCAGGATATCTTCCTCTGTTTCCACAGGCGTTGAATAAACGAGGCTTTTTATGTGTCCCCAAAAATTGATGTGTTTCGATGTGGGTGGTGAAAACTCTGAATAGTTTCTGTACAGTAAATGTACAAATAAATTATTCGTGGACAATTTAATTTCAAATTTCCTCCTTTCAAATATTAAACAGCTTATATCTCGAGAATCAAATCATTTTTCGCAAAGTTTCATAGAAGCAAAAGCGTTCATATAGTTTGCTACTTTCTGGTAGACGTGAAACTTTGTACCTTTTATCGCTCACACCTTGTAAAGACAGAAGTAAGTTTGTATAGGATAGTATTCACTACATTGTCTCTATTATACAATAAGATGTGCTTCTTAGGAGGATTCTCGCTTTAAGATGTGCATCTGAAAAAGTTACCTGCATGCTTAGTATTATTTTAGGTTAATATTCCACTTTTCGTGCTTAGCATAGAACTACTAAACGGAACTCGAAGTTTCAACGCAACTTCCACCCGTAATTTCAAGGTTGCAGACCTACTGTTCACAATTAGAAGTTTCATACCAAATTCCACATCTGAATTTTACGGCTGTAGTCTTACATAGTGAAAACCCAATGTGACATGCTCTGTATGTGACTGATTTCAGAATAAACAAATTTTCTTTTTTTTCTTCTTCTTTTGAGGGTTTCGTCACCATTTCCGGGAAGCTAGATGTTGACGAAAACTCGATCGTTTTTCTTTAGAAGCCATCGATTCATTTTGGAGACTGCGTTCCACCAGATGCAGCAGTGAAAAGAAATATAATTGGGAGAAGCCCTTCCGTGAGCAATGATCAAACGGAAAACAAGTGTACTGAATGAACTTCCTGCACCGCCACAAAACAAAACGATAGATTAATGGCTTAGAACGCAGTGGGAAAAGCAGCAGTAAATAATTCATTGCTCTGAGAACTGCGCAAAGGTCGAGTAATCAGAATATGTGAATAAGAAACCTTAATGAAGACAACCCGATCAATTTATTGCCTCAGATCTGCGTCGCGACTCAGATCGTTAAATTTATTGTGCAGAAGAAGAGAGAGGGGAGGAAAATAATGAAATAATTTCTGCTCAGAAAACTGAGAGGAAGTGAGTCAGTCATGCACACTTCATCATGTCGGGCACTGCACTGAGATCAATAATGAACAATGTACAGTATAGAGAGCCGACACTTCTGCCTAAGGTGTTCGAGGGCTTGCATGATAGTTAAATTTTGTAAATAGTCAAAATTTTGAGACCTTTCAAAATTTAAGTATCCTGCAAATCCTCGAACACCTTAGGCAGAAGTTTCGGCTCTCTTAAAAGGTAAAGTTAATTTGAAATGAAATAAAGATGTCGTGTTTTAACTAAGTGGTTAAATTGTAATACTGTATACATAGGTGAGACAAGAAAAACAAATTGAATAAAGAATATCTTAGCACTAATTTTAAGTTTGAACTTAATAATAATCTTCTCTCGTGTTTAAGCACATCGCAGCAACATGACATCGAACAAATTTTGAACTACCAACAATTCTAGCAAAAAATTCTCATGTGTGACCTAGACGTTTCCTTGAAGCTCTTCATACTAAATTCAATCCATATTCTTTTAACAGGCCCTGTAATATTCTGAAATAAATGAACCTATGGTTAAATCAACCTTGCAAAATTGCAGCCAATGATATTCTTTCTTCAAATTCGATTGCTGTCTCATCAACATATTAACACGTTGACTCCGAAGTGGGTCATATATGGTACACGCGA
>VOMN01012160.1:0-16442 GCA_014899125.1 Orchestia grillus
AAACCTGTATCTGATGTAAATTACTTGTGCTAAATAAATGTTTCTAAATGTTGAAGGCAATCCAGCACCCCTAATGAGCAGAGATATCGTCTTGGATATATTTTGTCGATGCGTATTCAGGATTCTCTTTTTCCTATATATTTTTACGGAAGATATTACAATAGCATATGGTAACAAAAAGCTGTCAAGTGGCCCATTCCTGGTATTCTCAAAAGTCCCATACCGTGGTAACTGTGTCTGTTTCGAGAAAAAGGAAACAAATAATTAAAAAAAGTTTTGCATCTCATTTGTTTCAAAACGTAATTTTTAAGTATAGGTTATTTCATATCAAGATGAAGGATATTGCTTTGTAAATTGATTGAGTTCGTCATCTGTATGAAGGGTAGAGCTTATCGACGTGAAGGGGGTCGCCTTTCGGTAGGAAAGGTATAGCCTATCGATGTGAAAAGTGTTTCCTAGCGCGATGATGGGTTACCTACCATCACAAAGAACTGCACCGTACGTCGGAATAAGGAAGTTATGATATCTGACTGGCAGAAAATGGGCATCCCCATACGCAATTTTTCGGACATTCCGCGTTATCCGGATATCACCCTCAGATCCCAGACGTACAACCATCGGCAGCGTTTGTTTCCCTAACGCTTTGATCATTGAAAAAAAAACTTCCAAAATAGACCAAAGTTGAAGATTTGAGATCTGTTCAAATATTGATACGATGTTTGTAATAGCACTCTAACCACAACACAGATCAACCTTCGTTAATTTGGGATTTCTGGATGTGCTGTAACCCACAAAAATGTACAGCATACCATTAAAAATGTCATTTTATGGTTTTGAATATCAGGTAAATAAAATTTACTGTGCGCAGAACGTCTATTTAAACAAGAATTGAAACAATAAAAAAAAATAGAATGTATCAATTACGTATCAAAGTAACAAAATTAGAAATTCAAAAAATTAATAAACATGTGGAATTTTAGTATTTTAACATCAATATTGTGCGAGGTAACATTAGCAGCACGTTTGCACAAAAAAGCATGAGTTTGATAGTCCAATGATTTTGCATTTCTCTATAAATTTACATGTCGTAGTATCCTTTAACCTTTAAAATACCAATTTCTGATGTTCAAATAACGATCACGAGTAGCGAACAGTGTTCACTAATGACTACGGAACATTTATGGTCAATTTTAGTAAAATATAAAAGACGAGTTTTTTTTTAAATCTTTTATGGAAAACCTTAAGGTGTAAAAACGCCGTACGATATTATTTTACATTTGCATTCGTAGTCTTCAATCATTACGAAGTCATTATATTTATTAAATATAAATAGGTTTTGAACACAAAAAAGCATCTGTTTTATATTTTTACGACCTATTTTGTATTTCTTGGGAAATTTACATTTCGTGCAAAATTGTCTTACCTCTAAACTAATAATTTCTGATGTATAAATAACGACAACGAATAGCGAACAGTACTCCCTAATGATTACGGAACATTCATGGTAAATTTAAGTAAGATCGAAAGGTTGATTTATTTAACAAATTTGTTTGGAAATACGCTGTGGCCATACGATATTATTTTACACTTTCATTCTTAGTCTCCAATCGTTACGAAATAATGCTATATATGTAATATATATGAGTATAACGCATAAGAAATATCGGTTCAATAAATTTATGACTGGTTTTGTATTGTTTCGGAAATTTACATTTCGTACAGTAACGTCATACCTCTAAAATATAAATTTCTGATGTTCAAATAACGACAACGAGTAGGGAACAGTGTTTGCTAATGATTACGGAATATTCATGGTCGATTTTAGTAAGATCGAAAGGATTAATTTCTTTCAAAATTTCATAAAAAACGTAAAGGATATTATTTCCGATATTATTTTACATTTTCATTTATAATCTTCAATCATTAAAAAAGCATAATATCTAGTTCATGTTTATGTGTCGAATACAAACAAAGCATTAGTCGTACATTTTCATCATCGACATGTATTTTATAAATTTACATTTCGTACAGTATTGACTTAGTTCTAAAATACAAATTTCTGGTGTTCAAATAACAACGAGGAGCGAAGAGTGTTCCCTAATGATTGTAACTTTTGAGCTCCTAATTTTAATATATTTTGTATCAAACGACTCAATTGTTATACTTCCTTTCTCTGATTGCTTATATTGTTGTTTAAGTACATATTAGGTGAGCATAAAAAATTTCATTTACGTGTGATTAAGAGTACATAAAATAGCATTTTCGATTATGTGGTGCAAACTTTTGAGAAGCACTGTATGTTGCATCATGAAATTGGCCTCTTGTTAGACCTGTTTGAAAAGTTTATACATTGTTATCTCTCTGATGGCAATATGAATGATCTTGCAATATGAACGATCTTGCCTTATAACATTTGTGTGAAACGTGGGCTTACTCCTGCGAGCATTAAAGTATGACTGCACGAGCCGATCGCAAGTCCTTGAGTGGTTGAACCGTTAGAAGTTATACAGAATGTCGATCAAGCTTGTAACTTCGATTTGTGACAATTGATGAATATTTCACTATGATTTCGTGCGACAAGGTCAGACTGGTGAGTTGTAACTCGGGATATGCCGGCAGAGGTTCAAGTTGTAGTGAAACATGAGTTGGGGGATGCCACGACAACGCCCCTAGTCACTCGTTTCTGCATGTCCGCCAATTTTTGACATCCTTCCCACCTAACGCTCTTTCTGAAAAATTATCTTCCCCAACTTTTCGTATTTTCATGGCTTGACCTTTGCGTTTGTTTTCATTTTCTCCTAGCTGAAAACTAACATATGTATAAGGAAGTTGTTTCATAGCGTAGACGAGATCACGCACCATTCGCTGAAGCAGCTACGAATATTATTAAATTACCAACAATATGAGCAATGGTACAAGGCGTGCGGTGCAAGCTGTAAGCATGGGGGAGATTTTCAGAAAAAGACAAGCATGAATTATAGTGCAATTTCAGTTATTAAATTTTGTAACTGTTTGTTTTTTACCTTCTTAATGAGAAAGCCTTTGATATATTCAAATTGTTTTTCTATGTAATACAACAAGAAAATCACGATCTATGGTATTTATATTCAGTTAGACTTGGAGTAGATTGTTTTCACTCATTTTAAATTTAAAAATATTTGGATACAAATGGCTCTTCGGTGAATTCGAAATTAAATTTCCCGAGGTATAGCGTTTATCTTGCAGAGTTTATTGTTGCTACTGAATAAAACTCATTTTTATGACCGATTCATTTTATAATCGTTTTTTTCCGCAATGGAAGCTAACGAAGAGTACGATATGAGAATACAAATCCTAACAGTTAAAGAGATAAAAGGCCGCGGCTTACAAAAGTCCTGCGTGGTTAAATATGAATGTGCTTCTTCAATTCGTCTGCGCTGATTTCGACTCCAGTCCCAATTTAATTTTCATAAATTGACATTTTGCGCAGGTGATGATTTACCTAATCGAAGGCGTGCTGCCTGAGAGCTACTTCGCCAACAACCTGCGGGGCCTCTCGGTGGACATGGCCGTCTTCAGGGACCTGCTGCGAATGCGCCTTCCTACGCTGTCCCGCCACCTCGACTACCTCAGGCAGGACGCGGCCGACTCCTCAACTGGTGAGACGCTTCTTTTGTTTCCTTCGTGCTAACCCAATTAGCACCAAATGGTTTTTGCGATAAGGCTGCATTTAGCTTTATGCGAAAAATTATCAGTTTCCTTATGAAACAGGACCGTATCGTATATCTAGTTGATAGAGGGTTAATCCATTATCTACTCATGGACTCAATGGAGTTATTCGTTGAGAGGATTTAACTGAATGAGATCATCAGGGTTTGAGTGGCTGAAGATCATGGTCTTCTTGGGTAGGAGCATCTCGATGAAGTATGCTCAATTATAAAATAAATGTAAAACTGGTAGTGACTTGGAAATAAATATCATGTGGACGCCTTGTACGGAATTACCCATCTCGGTGAAACGACCTGACCTTTCAGATAATCTTCGTCTCATGGCTTTGAAATGCAATTATGGTACTGTGCCTATTTATTTTCATATTTTCCTAAATGCTTGTATCTATCTTTTACATTTTTCTAATTTTTAATGTCCAGGGACGTGTTACGAGCCACCTCTGACGAACGTGTTCACCATGCAGTGGTTTTTGACGCTGTTCAGCAACTGCCTACCCAAGGAGACCGTGATGAGGGTCTGGGACTTGACCTTCCTGCAGGGCAACGAGGTGCTCCTGCGTAGCGCCCTCGCAATCTGGGACAGACTTGCGCCGTCAGTACCTCAGTATGCCTGTTGGAAACATCAATACGCTCTCTGTCATTCCGTATATGCTTCGCTGAAAAAAAATGTTCTAAAATGATGTTGAATATAATGTTGGTCGCGCTTGACGCTCGTCAAAAAGGGAATCGCGCAGTAGTTACCTTGTAAAAATTAGAGCTCCTCTTTGTTTGTAGATTTTTATTTTTATTTTATAGCCCATTTCGCTTAGGAAATGCATGTCACACAGTTTAGAAACTCTATTTTACATAGTTGATACATTTTGTTTTATAGCTCACAAGAAAGATACTTAGTTTATAATTCATCTTTTCTTTGATAACTTACACTCGTTCACTCGCAGACGCATCCTAGCAGTACAATCGGCAGACGAGTTCTACACAGAGATGGGAGGCCTCACCCGGGAGATGCTGGCCAGTCCCAACACCATCCCCCCCAACACGCTCGTGCAGGTCAGACGGGTACCGTGCGTTTCTTGCTTTCCTGTCAAGATCAATTTCTGGATAGAAAACTGCAATGACCTCAGAATTATAGGAAATGTGCTGCAGTTCCTGCGTTTATTTCGTGAGTCGTTTCCATGTGGTATTTTTTTGCGAAGGAAATTATTTTCCTTCTTCGTCATACTTGCTGGAAATCGATTTCTGTGCAGAAACTAAAGCATACGAATGTTTTTTTCCTAAGATACCTTTCCACAATGTGAACACGATGGAGAAAAAGATGGAACTATGAATGCCTGTGTTTAAAATGTTCTAACTCTGAACTCCTTTTTTAATCAATGAGTGCTGTCAAATTTCCATTTGCTCGTGGCTCAGCCAAATCATTAGTTCATTTCCGTGGAGTCATTATTTATTCAAGTAATATTCACGCCCCATTCCTTCGCGTTAAGTCATGCCCCAGCAGAGGTCCCCCAAAGTATTGCTGCTGCTGCTTCGAGCGTGTAGCATGGGGTCCATCACCGCTGGGTTGAAGATGACCGACTTCAGCGAATCGAGTCTTGTTCACTATTCTGTACACACTACACTCAGAACAAACCAAAAGAATTGAATCTCTAAATTAATAATTATGTGAATCAATTTTTAAATAATTTTGTTTGTAATCGCATTATATGCGCACTGAAATACTTTCACGTACCCGTGTGCGTGAACTACTCTGTCTACATTTAATCTAGGAAAGGTCGACCCCAAATATTTCATATTTTTAAAACAGTCGCTTGCAGCTTTAAAAATATTGCAGAGTTAGAACACCTGATAGTGAAACAAATTCGATACATTTCACTGAACGTCATAAAACCAGGGGCAACATTGTTTCTCGGTGACATCTGGTATTAATACGGCCGAAGCTGTTTTTCATTTTTGTTAGGTCATAACTGAGGCGTTAAAGGGTTAACGACTGGTATGTGCAGAGCATAGTCGGCATGGCCCCGTTCCCATTACCGGGACTGTCGGAACTCCGGGATCGGTACGCATACAACATCACTCCGTGGACGCTGCCGGTACCGTCCGTCTCTTCCGTGTCGTCTGTCTCGTCAGCTGCCAGACGAGGCCTTCGACTTCTCTACGATGACGAGGACGAAAGTGAAGACGATGATGACGACTCAACGAATGAAAAAATGGCCATCGCCGCGGCGTTTGGGTTGTCCGGAATATTTAGGAAAAGTAAGGAAATTTAGAGTAATATTAACCCCTAAACTGTTCAGTGGATCAATCCTCACCCAGCTTGGTGAGTTGATATAGTCTTGCCATAACTTTCTTCCAAGAATTTTTGCTTAACCTTAAGAAAAATTACACAGTAAATGGTGAAATGCTCATTTATTAAAGTGTTCACGTGTTTTGCACTGAAATAAAATACGAGTTCTTCAATTCCTCGCAAGCTCCTGGAGAATTTTTTTCGCTCTTCCAGAAATCGTGGATTAATTAGATCTTTTCCAGGGTAAACAAATTTTTCTGTTCGGTTCTGTGTTCAAATAATATTGTTTCACATCGTATTTGAAAATGGAGCCCGCAGTTTAAGTCCCCGAGGTTATTGGGAACGACTCCACAATTTTGAACGAGCGGTGTGCTTTTCTCACACTGCCCGCGAGTTTGACATTTTTCCATTTTCTTCAAATACCTTGTATAAAAACCTCGCTAATGTTTATTTCAGAATGTTCTCCAGTGTTTACCAACATGTAATATTTAAGTTGTTCATTCATTTATAACATTGGAATTTAAATATTTTAATTTTTATTCACGGCAGAGTATACGAGTAATTACCCGCCTGTGTCCAAATGAGTGACATAATTTTAAGGTTAGAGAAACATGATCATGTTCTCTATCTCAGAAAATAAAACTGGCAAATTAGACACAATACTTCACGATATTTTGTTCAATCTTTATGAGTTCATGTAATCTTGAAGTAACAAAGTTACTTTGATATATATACATGGTCTTCTTACCGGTTTATTACCCTTATGTATTTCATTTTTACATTTAAATTTTTCACATGAAATGATACGTCCATTTTCTGTGCACACATCGATGCCGGTAGATGCCTAAAATTTTTAGACCTACGTTATAAAAAAATTTTTTGCTGCTAGTAGAAATGTATTATACGTGGTCGCCATGACCTTAAGGTCTCATTTTATTGAATTGAACACAAACCAACCTTGCAGGCTCCAACGATACGAACTGCCCTCGAAGTTCGAACAACAAAGTTGCGCAGGCGGAGCCGTCATCCCGCCCAAACTTGGACATCTCGGCCCTGAAGAAACAGTACGCCAGGCTCAGAGAGAGGCAAAAGCAGGCTCACGTCATTCTCGCAGGCAAGTCCAATGGCAATTGGTGTGAGTCAAGTCCACACGCGCTTCATGTAGTAATGGGCTACTAATGAGTGCAGTTCATGGGTAGACACACTAATAGGGTAGTGAAGAAGGTGCGTAGAATAATATTCCTAATGAGTTAGCAAGGAAAGCTTCAGAAAATAAATCTGGAAACATACTGATTGTATTTGTTGATAGTGAGCACTAGTCTTCCCACAGATCAGAAAATTAAAAGGTTGTGTGTAGGGCCCGTTTAACAAAAAGAATAAGTTCCTAGTATCTAAGCTCCGACTCGATCTTTATACCACATACCTAAACGCTAACGAAGACTGCACGATGTGAAGAGAATGCCGGTTATTCATGAGAGGAATTAACACTCAAAAAAATGTTGACACAGACTGTGCCTTCAGTTTCATGGTGTCGAGGTGGCGTGGGTAACATGATAGATAATGCTTTAGTGATAGGTCAAATATTGTGACGATGAGTTCCGGGAAGTATGTAATGGTGGAGGGAGTTAAATCCCCGCCGGCTGTAGTCCTGGCAACGAGCTAATGTGTAGTGGGAGGAAGCAAGCGTCTCCTGGATCGTAATGTTAACCGAGTTGAAAATGAAGAAAATGCGACGTGTAAATTTTGTTAGAATATATATTGTCTATAGTTTTATTTCACTTATATTCAGGCACAAGGTAACATGACAAGTTTATTGAGCTCATAAAAAAGAAATCGCTTCTAACTTCGTATACTATTTTAGCAGGCAAAGATTAATTTAGCTGCTTCAGTTAGGGTTAGTTTTATGAGGTGTGTACCACTGAAGGGTATTTACGATTTTCATCACGTGTTGTTTGCCAAGTACAAGTACATAGTTGTTGGTTATTACATGTATTTGTTCACTCTTAATGTTAACGTGACACTCTATATTTTTTCGCTTAGAGCATGATGTATGAATACATATCTCACAGCAAACGATGATTGTACGAAATAAGAAGCAGTAATGTCAAATTAAAATACAACTATGTTGTCATCAACTTATTTTGAATTGAAGGTTCTACTACTGATAACACTATTTTGAAAAGCAGGTATAACTATTCATTTGAAAAAAATCCAGGACACAAATGTTGAGTATATTTCCTCTGCCGCCGTTTTGAATGGCCGCATTTCCTCTACACAATTTTATTCAGATATTCTGTTCTTATCTGCAAACTGATTCTGAATCATATTATAGTTTTATATTTCACCTGAACGATTGTCTCTAGTTCCGATCTATGGAAACTACTTTTTTAGTGTTAGACTCCAGGTATGAAAGTATCGTTCTAAGATATTAGCTTCCAGAAAATTTGGAAATTATTCTATATTCATTTCATTTTTTATATATGAAGATCTCTTTACGGGGGTGCCCACGTATGAGCTGGTCGTGAAGACACGTTGGATACCTATTCCTCATTGGTCTACCAAAGAAGATATACGTCATCAATTGCTGATTTCACTGAACCCAATGTTTTTTTTCTAAATTGATTTTATTGGTACTACCGTCATTTCCAACTACGGTAAAGGCAATGAGAAACCAGCTGAACTGTGCAATCGAAACAGTAGGGATAAGTGTCTGAAAATCTGAAATGGGTCCATCGTGTCAGTTTCGCAGACAGAAGGTCAAAAAAATGAAGCATTCGTACATTCGGGTGTCGTGCATTCATGGTTTGCCGTGAATTATCTTTCAATGCTATGTTTAACAGCTCAAATTGAGGCTGAATCTTAATTTGAAATCTGTTTTCTTACTCTCACAATTTGGAATGTTAAAATTTCTGAATTTGGAACACGGACGCTTCCCAAACGGAGCATTCAAAAATAAAGCAATTGTTGCCTCTCAAGTTCGATTTTGGCTTTTCCTCTTGATTGGGTAAATAATTAACATTCTCCAATTCGGCATATTACTGTTATTCCTATAGTGATCAAATATAAATGAACATGCTCTAAATTGAAAAACTCCTCTAGTCAGTCAAACTGAAATTTTTTTCCGTCGTTCCATCTTTGGGAGCGTGTTTCTCATGTCCACATTTTTGCACCAATAGCCATTGCGCACCATTTGTTGTACTGTATTCTGTAGCTGTTGCGTGTCTTGTGTTGTGTGTGGTGTGCAGGAGCGCAGTATGGAAGTTCAGTATGTGCTGCCCTCACGTACTTTCGTAGACAGGCGTACTCTAGTGTTCGTTCATGTCGTTCGTACGCACCACGTGCTGTCTTTTCTTCATTACCCGAATGTCGTTTGCACCTTTCAGAGTAAGCGTACAAGACGTCCACAGTTGCGTTGTAACGTGATGTGGTACTTGAAGAATCATCACTGAAAATTTTTAATTTGACCGAGTGCTTGTAAAATGGATATTGAGTTAAAATTTCGAGACTACTACTGCTGCAGCTACTTTTGTAAATGCGATCAGCGAGAAGTTCTAAAGACATTTTTTAAGTTACAACGAGTACTTAACATATCATTGCAGATGAGAAAGATTCCAGCGTCAGTATGTATAATTCAAACAACTGATTGAGACTTGACCAAAACCTTCGAGAGTTTCGTCCTTTATGACATTTTAGAATAACTTTTATTCTCCGCTAACACGCAGTTCCCACAGTAGCAGTTGTTTTCTACGACGGCCAAAAAAGTGGATTTTCTGTAACGAATTAGTAACTGATAAAACATATCAACATTGAGCTATGTTCTGGATTGAAGGGCACGAAGCGCTATTTGTATTTAATGTGACCAGCTCCGTAAATTCGTAACTATTCCTCACAAATTCTTCGAAGAAATAAAAATATTTTACGGCTAAATACTATGTACATGCAAGTTTAAATCCACAGTAGTTTTAACACACCGGTAACATTTTGAGCTCATGGACCCAGAATCATTATAAATCTATTCTGGCTGGCTTATTAAAAAAATTTGGGATCCGTTAACCTCTTGTATTATGTTTGCTTCCCTTGCAACGCAATGAAAATCGCCTATAGTTTAAAACACTCCATTCTATCGGTCCCTAATTAAAAATAAAGCATCATTTTAAGTAAAAAAGCCTGACAAATCTTCACTTTTAACTCGGAGACCGGAACTCAATTCGATAAAATTAGAGATCATTTTGTGGGGTATGTTTTGAAACGACTTGTACGTTTCCTGTGTTACGCTGCATGGAGATATTGGAACGCATGTCCTGTCGTTCAATTTTTGGGCTCCAGCTCGACGTGTTTTTAGATGAACGAGTATTTTTTGCACGCTCGTTGCAGCGTCTCAAATCAATATGGACATGGGGGACCGGGACCGCGGCATCCCTCGCAGGCACGGCCCCAAGAGGCCTAAAAGAAGCACTTCTGGGAAGCACGGCAGTTTGACTGGCAACCTCACCAGTGACATGAGTGATTTCACCCGATCGTTTGCCTCAAACCTCTCGTCTAATATAGCCTCTAACCTAACAGGTCGTTGTCAAGCCAATTTTCCTACCCAAAACAACTCGCAAATGCTCGGGCCTAACTCGAGGAGAGCGTCTGTTGATTTTAAAGTTGGGAGCGTTTCCTCGTACTCGAAACCTCCATCGAGTGACGCGAAACCGCTGACGATGAACCACCTGTTGAGGGGCAAGACGGCGCTCACCTCTAAGACGAAGCGCGTCGTAGCGAGAAGCCTCATCGTCGTGCCCCCCGTTGCCAAAAAGGTGAGAGGCAGATCACGTTCTTTCCCATGTTCGAGCAAGATACGATTTAGTTTTCACACTCGTAGTTGTGCGGGTAATTTACGAGAACCGACAAAGGAAATTGATGTTCCAGTTCATTGGGGATTGTTTCGTGAAGCAGTGACACGCGCTTCGAAATGAATGAAGCATTTCATAATTTTATGTCGAAAGCAAGTTGCTATTCGTTAAAACAGGATAATTTGGTCCACTATGCTGCAGTGGGCAGGGAGCTATGCAGCGGGCCCCCTCAATCAACGCTGGTCTGTCGGAATCATGTTCTGAAGTTGGTCTGAATTGTTCTTCTCTTTTTGCCGTTACTGAAAAAAATGTACCCGTATTAACATTTTATGACGAAGTTTCGTTCCCTTGATATATTTCTCGCTTAGCCTTTCGAATCAATTTTTTCAACAACTTCTATGGTCGACTTTTACGAGCTAAAGTGAAGACCCAATCAAAATATACTATGGGTTTATCTATGCAGTTTTTGCGTTATAACTGAATTATTAGAAATATATCGGAAACTAAGTTAATCACGTATACGAAGGCAAGAGTAATTTTAATAAGTCAATTTTTTCCATTCGAGGTTGATTTATGTTTTAATATGGTTTAATTTCCACTAGGCTTTAAGTTACCGATGTTTGATCATAAACAACGTATTAGTAGAATTTCGTAATCAACATGGAGGGAAAACACTCGGAACCCTCTTTTCCATTCTGTCCACTACTGATTCATTTCAGAAAAAAATCCATTCCAAAAACGAAGTGGAGAACTTCTACACAATCTCCCTTTTATCAATGAGTTGTATATGTTCAATAAATGCGTATGTCTTTTAGATCATTTTTTGAATTTTCGAATGGAGGCTAAGTTCCTGATCATTTCCCCTTCGACCTCTGGAAAGTAAAGCTTTTACAAAGATAATAGCCCAAGTCTAATGGTGCGAGACCTAACCTTAGCTGCAAACATTTTTTGTGCAAAATATTGCCCAGGCTTCTATATTTTTACGTCAGGTGATTAACTGCCATTTGTTACCTAATGTTTCTTACTGCAAAACTGTAGAAAACGCTCATTATTCCTATGAAGTTTTGCTTTTGTGCTGATTAAAGGGGCATGATATCGAAGGGAGGGTATGGTATTACTGGAATGACATCGAAGAAAGGTAAATTTGAAAATTCCGTGACTTGACCGCGGGAGAAAAGTTTTAGCATTAAAAATCATTTTTTCCATTTTGTCTATTTACAAAGAAATCATGATTTAACCCAGGAAAAAATTTAGTAGAAGAGAAATTGCGTTACATCATGTCATTTTTTCCGTCAGATTGACCGCAAACGTAGGGCCACGAACATCTCACCCCACCATCCCCAGCCCCCGATAGTCTACCCTTACCCGCCGTCGCTGCAGCCGCTGCTGGCGCGACCCCAGGTACCTCAGCACGGCCGACCACCGTCGCTTGGTGACCCTGACCTGCCCATACCGCCTGCGGTGCAGTCACGCCTCGCTGCCGCTGGTCATCCTTGTCCAACCATTGCAGGTAAGGATCGAGTGCTCTAAAGCCTAATTTCTTCTTGAAGCGGTGCGGTCTCATTGCGCTACCGTTAGACATCCTACCTCAGCCGTTGCAGGTCAGGATCGGCTGCTCTAAAGCCTAATATCTTCTAAAAATGAGGCATTCACGACTTGCTGCTGTTGGCCATCCTTGTCAGGCTTACAGGCGAGCATCTAGGGCTCTGAAGCTAGGTTTCTTCTACAAATGATGAAGTCTAGTCTAGCTGCCGCTGGCCACCATTGCCAGCCGGCCGTTACAGGTAAGGATCTACTTGGTACTCGAAAGCTATATTCCTAGGCCCCAACGATTAATCGAATGCTGGTATATGAGGAGATAAGTGTAATATAACTTAGTTTTATGCAGCATAATGGTATTGAAATTTGGGGGTTGAAAAGCATAGACACTATCATTAGGATTCTTTTTTGATGAATAATATGTACGAGATTAGGATTACTTCTGCCTTTTTTAAGCTTAGTACATACTGAAATAGACTTGGCATAACGTGCGGTCTTCATGCTAAAAGTTTTTGTGCGACTGCTTCGTCTTATTCTGATTTAACTATTTGAGAAATGGCCTTTTGGAGGGCTAGGTTTGTGGGCTCCCATGATTATTGGATCCACTCAATGATGTTGACTTTGCTATCTGACAATTATGAGTGTCGCCCTAGAGATTTAACGTTTTTTGTACCTTTAGGACTAACTACCTACTATTTGAGCTTTGTTAGCTGTTGTAATGTCTTTGAAATAATGCTCTTTATTGAGGAACAACTTAGAAACCATGGGATTGAACATGATCATTCTTGATACCTAGGCATTCCTGACTTATGATATTCGCTTCTAACCCTTATTACGTGAATTTGTTAAGATTAACGATTTGGCCTACCTTTGGCCCTTATGTTGGTAAACGATAGGGGCAATGCTGTCAAGATATTTAGTTGGGCTACTTTTAGATGTGTCATATAGTCGAATGTGTGCATCACGCACCATTTCAAGGATACTAATACGTCATATAATAATAAAATTAATACGTCATATAATCGTAGGTGTGCGTCAGATAGTACTACGTCATATAATAAGAATAATACGTCAAATAGTCGAATGTGTGCATCATGCACTATTTCAAAGATAGTAATACGTCATATAATAATACGTCATATAGTCGTATATGTGCATCACGCACTATTTCAAAGTTAGTAATACGTCAAATAATAATAATACGATATATAGTCGTATATGTGCATCACGCACTATTTCAAAGATAGCAATCAACCTCCACAGAGGAAGGCCCAAATGTTACTTTACCATTTTAAACATTTATTGCGCTCAAAAGCAATAAGCGATACAAATTTGTAGTACATAGTGAATGAAAAAAGAATGCCGGGAGTTTTAACTTGCAACTAATTTCCTTCGCTAGTCTTTCACAATTACCATGGCAACAAACAAACTCTACGATTTGTATTTTCCATGGCTCTTATCAGGATATCTGGTGAAATGCTGCGAATTTCTTTAATTAGATTTTATTTCAGTTGTTTGAGAGTGTTTGAAATATTTACGAAAACTTCATTCTTTAAATATCCCCAAAGAGACAAATATAGAGGAGTTAAATCCAGCGATCAAGAAGACCATTGAATATTACCAAAACATAAAATTCTTCACCGTGGAATGACTTCAGACTTCCGGTTCGACCTTTGTCAGTGACAGATCCCGTCGTCTGAACTTGGCTACCAATGCGAGAACACAGGGTGTAGATTGTCTCTTGTTGAGTCTGCTCATGAAATTCCTCCTTACTTCACCTAATGATCCATCATTCTGAAATAACATTCCGCAATAACATTCCGCAGTAACATTTTCTCGTCCACTGTACATTAAGCCATATTTAAGGATTTCTAAAGTAGTTCTTTGTTTATAATCGTAAATTTTATTTCTGTCAGACGGTATCAAAAACTCCCATTATTCTATTCCCAATTGTAATTTAGTTGAACTTTGCATCTAATAGTTTTTGCGAAATAAATTTTTTAAATGTTTGAGGGACTTTTTGAGTCTTTCTCTCTTTCTTTCTCTTTTTTTCTTTCTCTTTTTTTCTTTCTCTTTTTTCTTTCTCTTTTTTCTTTCTCTCTTACCCACTTTTTTTTCTCCCCCTCTCTTTTTTTCCTATATCCCTCTTTTTCCTTTTCTCTCATTTTCTTTCTCTCCCTCTCTCTCTTTCCCTCCTCACGTCCAAACTCCTAGGATAGTTTCAGCGAATGAGCAGAGGTTTCGTAATGGTTGCTTGTACGGCCGTGGGTTTGAACTCTGAACGGCTCACAGCCAACAGTTTCTATAAGACCGAGTTTTGCTGACTGTTAAATTCTAAAGTTGCCTCAGGAGCAAACGTTTTGCACTTTAGAGCCATTCTGTTTTTCAGTACTGGCTAGCACCCGTCAATGCGCTATAATTTTTTCCTCAATTATCCTCATTGGTGAACATATTGCAACGATTCGTGAATTCTACATAGTGAGCGATGTCGTATTCGTGAAAACCGAAGAGTTCAGTTATTATAACGAAAACCGCTGCCGAGCAAGTTGTGGCTGCTCTTGATTGATACATATATGTGAGTTCAAGTACAATATCTCCATTTATCATCAAGAATTTATCACAGTGATCCATTCTTAAAGTTTATGGGGCAGTTTAAAGGTGGGCGTTTATTCGAATTTTGCTACATTCCCTGCTTGCGAAAGCACATGAAGGGACGGTAACAAAGTAAAAGCATTCGAAGTATTTTATCCATTCTCTGTGTCTCCGTGAGCCTTACAGTTACAGCACAAAAAAGATTTCAAACAAATTCATCAGTTATTAACGGAAGAATTTTATAAATCATACGCTCTTGTTCGAAGGACCACAACCTCGCCACTCTTAATTTCGCAATAATGTTTGCTTTAAGCTTCAATTTACATTAAGATTAAATCTAAATACACAAGTTCAAGCATTTTAGAGCAGACAAACTACGCGGTAATAAGATCGGCGGTATTGCTCTGTTTTTTAACCCAAGACCATGGCTGAACAGGTCTTCTTTTATTTCAATGATTAGTCGCTTCTATTGACTCCTTTACTAATTTATTAACTCATTTACTTTCTACTTCATTTCGTTTACTCATTCCTTCCTTTTTATTATTTCATTTTAATTGGGATTTCCTCAGTCCCCGCAAGCATAGAGCCTCTTACCGCCGCCACCACCGTGCCGGAGACGCTGCTGTGGAAGGACGCCCGCCGGCGCAGGAGGGCATCTCTTCCTTGCGGTGTGAAGCTGCTCGAGGGCACAGGCAGAACCAGCAGCCTTCCTGACACTGTCGGCGGTAAATATCTCGAGCACATATTTTAGCCCTTCAACGAGCTATTCCGTGAAGGCCAACCGTGCATTCACACGGTCTGTGCGACCGACAGTAACCGTGTGGGCACAACCACCACGGCGAAGATTATTCTCGGGATAATTCGTTCATAGGCATTTCGGAGTGTGTTATTTGTAATCTGGAGCCATTTTATTACAGTTTAATACAAGAAAGCATGCATAAAGTTGTAATTAATTTAGAGTAAAGTTTATTATAGGATCTAGAGTGCTGGCAATCCACAGTTCTAATACATTCTCATGTGAGAAATTAGGCTTTCGAATAAAAGTGTCAAATTCTGAATAATAAGTGTAATTTAGAGCGAACGGTGAAATTACATAGATTGAAAAAGTTTTGACACCCATGTTAGCAATTACTAGTTTACCCAATATTGAACGATAATCTAAATCTAACGCCCTGAATCGACTTTGATCAGAGCTTTAGAAAGCGTGAAAACAATATACGAGCACCCATTATTTTTTGTACGTTACTGTAACTCAACGTAGGTATGGAAATAGTTCACCCATAGGGTTGTTTTATCAAACTCAGAAATATTTGTTCTGTGCAGAGGAAGGTAGCAGCATGGAGTCCCCAAGCGAGAGCACGTCTACGGAGCTGTGCGATGACGACGATTTCAAAGAAGTTCCGGACCTTCCCGTGGACACCGCCACCGCCGCCACCACCACCACCACCACCGCCACCACCACCGCCACCCTGCACACTGTTGAACCTC
>VOMN01012169.1:0-27118 GCA_014899125.1 Orchestia grillus
ACACACACACACACCCAACACACACACACCCAACACACACACACACCCAACACACACACATACACGCACTCACACATTAGTTCACTATGGGCTACGGAAAATTCCTATACCACTCAGGGCTAAAATGCTCCCTCGCTCTCAGCTTCTG
This sequence comes from Orchestia grillus, assembly GCA_014899125.1. Taxonomy (NCBI): domain Eukaryota; kingdom Metazoa; phylum Arthropoda; class Malacostraca; order Amphipoda; family Talitridae; genus Orchestia; species Orchestia grillus. The sequence continues at coordinate 149 of VOMN01012169.1, forward strand.
GTTTTTAGAGATCCTCCTGATGCTCAAAGCCTCGGGCGTCGTGTCCGAACTCGAGTAATTTATTTTTGAGAACCTCATGATACTTAAAGTCTCGGGCCTCGTGTCCGAACTCGAGTAATTTATTTTTGAGAACCTCATGATGCTTAAAGTCTCGAGCCTCGTGTCCGAACTCGAGTAATTTATTTTTGAGAACCTCATGATGCTTAAAGTCTCGAGCCTCGTGTCCGAACTCGAGTAATTTCTTCGCCCCAAGGAAACTTGAGGTACCACTTGCGCCGCTCGCTATGGTGAGCCCTGGACACGATTTATGAAGCACTCAAACTGATGCTTTCTCTAGCTCGCCACATAAACTCCGCTGATGACGTAATTTAAATTCTAAGAAAGCCGACGACAGCGAGCAGTGATGCGCTAGTCTTCGAACGCGCCTCTTCTTTTCTCAGAATTAGGGTCCATAAACAAGGTTTTCTACCTCGAGACTAGAGTGACACTTTCCATTTTCGATTGGGTCGGTATTACCAAAAGAGGATGGGGTCTCAAGTGGGAGGATGATGAATTGCGTGAAGGAAGATTATCAATACATTAGTGTAAGATTGTAAGTTTTCATGAGCTTTTTTAGATCTTTCTCGAGCCACTTCTATCCCATGCTATAAATTTTAAATGTTTGTTGATGGCTCTGCATGCGAAAATGATCGCAATAACACAAGTTCATGCGCTTGTGTAAGCTGTAGCTTGCAGGTCATTGGTTCTGAAATACCAGAACCAGCATCACAGCCACTTCAAAATGTAACACTTCAGTGCTTTTCGCACCTCCATTTATTGTCTATCACCATCTAAACATTTCATTTTCGTGACAACTGGCCCTAAATTTAAAGTCAACTGAAAGAAAAACATCCTCTCATGACAATTTGGAGTCCATGGCGAGTTAAACGTGTAATTCAAATCCACTTCTCGTCCGATTTTTCAATTGTATTGCATTAATTTGTTGCCGTCAGCGCGTACCTCGAAAGCCTTCCGTCTTTCCCTTCTTTTTCCTGCTTGATCCAGTGCATTGTGGCTCCATTTCCAGGAGGTCACGAAGTTGTAACGGAGTTTGATCCTTTGATCGCAGAGGAGTTAGCAATGCTCCTGGCTTTAGAGGCCATTTGCCTGTCACGGCCGAATTGAATTCGACAGCACGCTAAGATCAGGCCTCGTCGGATATACGTGCAGAGTAGGACAGCGAAGTGCAAATTCGAATTATCAAACCTAGTTTCATTTTCTCTTCCTGATAGTTTTGTAAATGATATGGTGACTTCACCAGTTGATATATTTCTGAAGTGATGTGCTAACTGAAGATCAATTGTAACCGGAGTTAACACGGTTACAGAAACAGAGTTCTCAGGCGGCAAGAGACAGAGACAAGTTAGTGAAACGTGACCGCCAAATTTATGCCAGTCAAGGTTCTTTTCGAGACGTTCAAACACCTAATTCTCAGGGAGTGTTGTCGCTGTTATCACTCTTTAGATCGAAAACTTCTTTAATCTCCTATGGAGAAAAAAGTAACTTTAACTAGGAGACACATGTGTCTTTATTAAGTGACGTAATTTTTTTTTTGCGTGGTTAATTACGATTTTAAAAACTCGTGAATCACGTTTTAACAAAAAAAAACACCTTAGCAAACGTGATGGCGGCTGCGTTTCAGGGCAGGTTTTTGCGGCTCTGCAGGACGGGCTGGCGGGCACTTCTGCAAAATATATCGACTGCCACGGATGCACTTAGAGAAATGCGTGCTTCATCAAATCGACATCTCGCACCTATGTAGCCTATTGGACCTAATTGTAAGCCACCAACATCATTAGCGAACTTCACTTTCATTAAAATTCAAGACGAGCAAATTTCAAATTCTTTAGGAAACGTGTTATCGTATTCTACATATCTGTCTGATTCTCCGAGAAAGATTTAACGTAAAGCAAGCTGCTTTGCAGAACTTGTTAGTTAAATATATTACTCAGAGACATTCAAATTACGATTTGACTTGAATACGTACAATTAGAAATTATCCCACTGTATAAATATGATATGTAATCCATACTACTCGAGGTGCCGTGCCCGACCGTCCGACGCTTTTATTAATTGGATGGGAGAAAATTCGGTTTCATTTCAATACATTTATTCTATTTCTCTGAGGTCCCTTCAATAATACGTAAAGAATGAAAGATAACTTATTTTTGGATCTGTTATGCCATTCCGTTGTTCTCTCTGAAGAGAAATCGCAAATAAAATATTATTGAAAATCAAGTACCTGAAACTGTACTTTGGTATGCACGGGTATAATACCACATACTTCATATTAACCGTTGGAATAACACCCTTGGTGTATTTATTTACACTAGCTTGTAGAACCCGCGAATAATTCGCACTTAGAATCTTTACGAGTGGAAGTTTATGATCAAGCTGTAGCATAGATACCATAATAAGCGTTTTATTTATTGACGAAGGATGTGACATACATAGATAGTTACAAGCGTATTAATATCTAGATACATATTTCGATTTCACACAGACTTATTCAGCAATTCGATAAGTGAAAATTCCCGGGTCTACATTCTCAAGTCCGCATTCCTGATCAGCGACTCTGTGTCTGAGAAGGCAGTGCATATCAGTGATACTGATACGCACAAACTATTTCACATACAAACTATTTTACATACAAACTATTTCTCATACAAACTATTTCACACGCAAACTATTTCACATACAAACTATTTCACTAGCCGGGAAACTATTTCACATGAGATTTACGGTAAACAAGAGGCAATCATTTGTCAACAACATCATCAGTCAATCTGATTTTGGTGGGTTGAGCGTACTCGTAATTGCTGTATAATGCATAGTTTGCTGGCTGCTTGCTTGGTTTACAGGTTGGTCCCTCTGTGCCCCTATCAGTATTTTGACCATCAGCTTTCATTTTATTCGGCATAGTTTCTACAAAATTTTGCAAACAATCTAAACGATCTTTAGACATTTATCCAAAGTGCGAGCAAGCGTTGAGAAAGGTCTTCCAACGAAGGAAGAGATGTTGAGGCTCGCAGCTCCCTCTCCAGTTCGTGACACAAATTTTCGATAGGGTTTAAATCAGGAAACTGTGGAGGCGATTCTATCTCAGAAAATGATTCCTCGTGATCCTAGAACCAATCTTGCAGCACATGAGACCTTTGGATACGAGCTTTGTCCATGGAAAAATAATTGAAAACATCTAGCACGAAAATAAAAATATAAAGACGAGTGTACTTGGTCACTTGAGATGTTCAAATAATCCTGAAATTTCCTTTCGTTGCGGCACATGGGTAGAGAACCTAATCTCGACCACATGAAGTACCCCAAGATCATGAATCTGCCCCCGCCCCGGAAGCCTGTACTGTCGTGATGATGCATGAAGGATCCAAAGCTTCGTTCTACTTCCGTCTCATTCTAACTCCACCATCGTTTTAGAACGAGGAGAACCTCGATTCATTTGACCATAGAACGTGTTTCCGTTGCTCTACAGTGAAGTCTTTGCAAAATGGAGCCGTTTCGGTCGATTAGCTCTACTGACCAATGGTTTCCTGGCGGCGGTGCAACTCCTAAATCCCATTTCCTTCAGTTCTCGGAGAAGAGATTTTCTTAGGACATTTCTTGAACAGGATACTCAACTGCTGAACAATTTCCTGCTGCTTTCACCAATCTGTTCAGAGAACACCTGTTGCGAGTTTTCAGAATTTTAGGTCGGCAGCTATTCCCACTCAATGATTGTACTGCACCATTTTTTTCAATGAAATATTATTCTTGGCTCAATTCTCAGTCCCATAGCCATCATTTGAGACACTTCTATGGCGAATTTCTCAGCTCGGTGCAACCTTTAACCTGTCTTTTATCAAAGACAGAGGCTGCTTGTGTAGGCTGTTTTCCAGCGGATTATTCAGGCTTGTTTTCACGGAGAGAGCAGCTGCAGTGCTGCCTACCAGTGAACTGAACCATGTTCTTGCTACGTCACCATGTTCTTTTTCTTCAAATTTGCTCTGAAGAGACGCTTAAAAATATGTTTAAATTATATCTTTAATTTATTAGGGTACGACAAACTTTTTTGGATCGGAAGTGGACCTTACTTCTATAGTGTATTTTTCGAAGCGCCGAATGAATAACACAAATTATTTAAATATTTTCACACAATCAGAGTACACAGTCAGAGGCTTGAGCTGTAGCAGATCCTGTGCCTGCCCCTATAGGAAGTTTAATTTTAAATTTAATTTTCGACCTAGCCTTTCGCTTCAAGCTGAGCTGGTGTAATTTTAATGCTCATCCCATTTGTAAATCCGTATTTAGTTGAACTGTTCTACAATTCTCCCGTAAAGTTGCATAATTGATTAGATCAGGTCAAGATTAGCGCATCGAATATTTCCATCGCAATTCAACAGTGTCTGTTCCAAAGATATCATATGGCGCTGTGCTGCGCAGGAGTGTATTGTGCTGTAGTGTGCTGTGTTGTAGTGTGCGGTGTTGTGGTGTGCGGTGTTGTAGTGTGCGGTGTTGTGGTGTGCGGTGTTGTAGTGTGCGGTGTTGTGGTGTGCTGTGTTGTAGTGTGCGGTGTTGTGGTGTGCGGTGTTGTAGGGTGCGGTGTTGTAGTGTGCGGTGTTATTGTGTGTTGTGTGTCTCGTACATAGGAAATTGTGTTTTCGAGGCCCCAGGAATTTAGGTTGAATTCTTCGAAAATATGTAAGAAATTGAACCTTCGCTGAATTTCATAATTGTTTGGAAAATCTTGGTATTTTTTGATTTACGGAATGGGCGCTAATAAAATGCTGCAGAAGAGGAGGTCTTCATGATGCTCATTACTCCTCCCACGGAAGTATTGCGACTGGCTAACAGATGCCCAATGCACCAGCTCTCACCTGACCATAAGCCTATACTCGATGCAACGCTCTGATAACAAAGCAAAACAGATTCGTCTCTGAAACGGTACATGAATTGTAATATCGTCTGGAAGGCTATTAAGCGTATTAATTGGAAGCAAGAAACACTAGAAAGACAATTAGGCTACACACTTGTTTACGGTGTGGTATATGTTACGTATTTCAATTTTTTCCGGAATTTCATGATTTATCTAAATGTGTATTTGAAAAAAATACACCCATGAGCCCGTAGAAATTAAAAGTAAATGACAAAATATCAGGTAAACTTGATATATAAATACCATTAGAAGGACAGTAATTTTAATTTTTTAATACTTATATAAGTTTTTATTTGAAGCTATAAATCAAAATAAGGATATTAAAGAATGTATTAAGTTTTAGGGAGATTATTGTGTTAAAAAAAGTGCAGTGCACTGCTAGATAATCTCGCCGCGAGTTTCAATCCTTTTTTTGCAGGCTAATTAAGCATCACATCGTTCTATTAACGAGCTAATCAGTCACATTAGACTTTGAAATTCGTCTGTTTCAATTATGCTGATACCCAATAAGGTTTATATTTGGAGTTATGCTCCATAAAAGCTGCTCTCAGGCTCATTATCAGTTCGGTATCATTTAACGTTCACCATTGAAAAATTATTTGAAGCTTTGAATTACAGTAGACCTGCAACTCCGACAAATAATTCAGCAATACTTCATCTCATTTTTGAAAGAGCAATACACCCATACAGATGATAAAAAGAGTTTGTTTTGTTCGTCTGTGCAAAACATGATTTAGCATAATTTTTCTCTTATACTAAGACGAGCTTCAAAGAACGATCTCGAGATCAAGAAATGAGGCTCAATTGCTTAGCTTCTCCTGTCTCTTAGAATACTTCAATTACTTAATCATCTTTCCAAATTTTTAACGCTTATCCTGACGCTTGCTCATCAATTTTTTTTCTCTTGTATGTGGTACCATCTGAACCTATTGATGGTCGCTGCATAAATGGCCGCCAGTGCGTCCCTATTACAATCGACGCAGTTTAATGCTCACTGCATAAATGACAGCCATGCGTCCCTATTACAATCGGCGCAATTTGTTCGCAAAGTCTTGACGTTTTCTGCAGAGTTCACTGGCCAGGAGCGCAGGGGCTGCTAAATGGCAGCGCAGTGGCAGCGCATTGGCAGTGCAGTGGCAGCGCAGTGGCATTGCAGTGGCAGCGCATTGGCAGTGCAGTGGCAGCACATTGGTAGTGGAGTGGCAGCACATTGGCAGTGCAGTGGCAGCGCATTGGCAATGCAGTGGCAGCACATTGGCAGTGCAGTGGCAGCGCATTGGTAGTGGAGTGGCAGCTCATTGGTAGTGGAGTGGCAGCGCATTGGTAGTGGAGTGGCAGTGCATTGGCAGTGCAGTGGCAGCGCATTGGCACTGCAGTGGTGCGGTCGCAATATCCACTGCAGCCAACGATCGTTTCTGTCTAGGTCAATTACTGTCGAAATCAGCAAGCGACCACTATTTAATTTCTCGCTGATAGAAACAATTATAATCTGCCCAAACTGTCAGGTGCGTCAGCGAGCTACCATCCTTGCGAAGAACTGCCTAAAGTCTCCCGTGCAACTGCGCTAATTTTTAATAGGGATTTACACGGTCAGTGTAGTCGACAGTGACCGAGTGAATGCTAAAACTACGGTCTCATCATACGTTGACAGTGACCCTTATGCCCATGTTCCCTAAAATTGACTTCACATACGCTGCGTACTGTATAACAACGCCGCGGGCAGTTGAACAACGCTTTTCTTGTTTGCTCCTTGCTCACACAATCGCGCTAGAAGGCCATAAACCTACACTTCTGGACATCGTGTTGCTGCTCCCTTGTCGGGTAAAAAATTTGGCAGTTAAAACCTGGAGTCAAACCCACAAGAATCCAAACTTCGCTTAAAATGGCCGCTGGACTGGCGTAAATATCCTTCACACTACGCCAACCAACAGTACAAAGTCCATCAGGTAGTTATGTTGCGCTTCTCGTGTGTTAGTGTCATTAAGAGAACCAGTTCACGTGAATTTCTTTTCAGTAACACACGTTTAGAATTTTTACGAATTCATGCATTTTCCAGGAGGCAGAGGAGCTCCGTGATTCATCGAGGCTGATTGCCTCACCGAGAGGACGAATGGCACTGCGGTGGTGGACGGTAATGTGAGGCTGTGTGCAATATTTGAGGAGACTGCAAGGAGCTCTCTTCATTCCTGGATCAAATGATGCCTGCCGCTGCTGATGAGGCGCTCGCTGCGAGTCCACGACCGACACTTGGGATGCATACGTCACGTGACGACCGTCACCACTGGCAAAATGTTCTACGGAACGAAAGAAGCACTTAGGATTTTTTAATTATTTTTGCCGTCTTTGCAGGCCGTTGCGTTTTGCATGTTGAAGGCAGTCCTCCCGTGCTTTTGAACTTAGTGGGAAGCGAAGAGATAAGATGGTGACTGCTTGAAAAGCCTCTGGGTGTATGAATTATGGCTGAATCTCATACAGATTAACAACAGTTTTGGGAAACATTCCATAATCTGATCTGTACAAAAATTAAAATAAGAATTGATGATCGGTTGAAAAATTCCTTCTGTTTATGAAATAAAAACTCAGATCCTCTTTTATGCTTCCTCATAGGGAATTCGTGGAACTTTTGTGACACTAATTAGATATTTATTTATCTCTATAGATGCATTTTAATTCCATGTCTGTGAGTAAATTCAGTTTTAATCATCTCAGAATTGGTGGTACGACGTTAAAACAGGTCTTGGAGGGCTTCCTGACTTTGAGTTAAGAAACTGGTAGGAATTTATGATCTAACCGTGACCGCTCTTCCTTGTTCGCAGCCGCTCTTTGAACCTCCCGCCTGCATCTGAAGAGACCCGCTCGTACTCAACATCGAGAGAATTTTCTAGTTTATCTTCTCATATTCTTTAGTTCATCTGCTCAACTCGTTCTTATAAACTTCAATGAATGTTTGCATTTACTCGTAGGTTTAGTTTTTGTGAACAGTTTGGATTTAAATTTGTATTTCAACGACATACTTTTCACTCAGAGCGATTTTATTATACTAGCGTTCGAATAAATGTTTTGTTTATACGGTTGGGTACTTCGAATTGACATTAATAATTACCAGCATGTAACTGCAAGCATAAAATGATAAAATTTAAATGATGAGTGCTTCTTATTAGCCTCTACAGTACTGAAAGTTGAGCAAAGGCTAATCAGAAAAGCACAAACAATTCTTAAAACGATACCCAAAAAGTAGTGACCCAGTACTGAGAGCAGGGCTCCTTCAGTGGCTCAATGGTCGGTCCACATGACACTATTTCTGTGAAAATGAGAGTAACAGCATTAAAGCTCCTGAATTCAATTCTTTCTAAAGTTCGTCAATTTCTCGGTGGAGACGTGATATCTCGATTCGCCAGACGTGCAACGATTACGCCGCCGTCTCGCCGTCTCATGACGAAGACGCCTCATCTGGGATACCGAGACCTCTATTCCCTGATTTCTGCGTCTCACTGAAGGTCGTGACAAAGCACGACTGAGCCTCTTTGACGGAGACACGAATTTGGACCATCCATTGGCCTCATGAACTCAATGTTCTACACTGCAAGACCTTAATGTCCAACTAACATTATGCAACGTTTGAACGGTAATATTTGGCTGTGCGGAGAGATGATGCCTCGCCCAGCGAGGCTGTGTGTGGGATTCATCTCATGAGTTCTGAGTTATTTGAATGCGTCGTTATTATATTGCGAGTCCGAAGGGCTTGAATGATCTTCATTGCTAAAGTCTGCATGAATTTTCGGTGGTTGACAATTAGAGAATACATCTCAAAATTCAGTGTGCTTCCATATTTTGAAAATAAACTATATGTGAAAGTCAAATATGTTATTTTCTTGTAATTTTTGTTTAGCTGGACACAGTTGAATGATAGATTGTTCATACACGCTGTTTTATAATAACAATAATGTTCTTATCGTTAGATAAAGACTTTAGGACAAGGTAAGCAAGAAGAATCAGTAGAATAGATAATTTAGTTGGTTCAGTTTTTCGCATTCATAACAAAATAGAGCATTACTATTATGAAAAGTGCACTTAACAACAAAAGAAAACCCTCTTAGTTTTCTTTCATTGAAGATTTAATTATCAGTATCACAAAGTCTATGCATGGCTGACGAAATGTAAGGTTGTCATGAGTTACTCAACACGATTTGCTTGGTGTTGGACCCTGCACTCCTACGCGTCGGCGGCTCTGAGCCTCCTCAATCAATGGGGGACATTTTAAATAAAACTCATCCAGCTCAATATTTGAAGAAGGGCGGTAATTAAATGACAACCATCAATTGCAGTGGCTGCGCCCGTACACAAAATTGACACTTTCATAAACCTTTTGATGCGACGTAGGTCGCCCTTTTTGATCTGTTTTAAACATCAGGGCTGTGGGTTTTTTCGTTCTGGATGATATTGTGTTTCTAATGTTCACCCCGAGATTAGAAGTAGTAATCACAGCTACTTTTGCAGCCTCTTCCTCATCGTTATAAAATGCTATCTTGTAACTTCAACTACCTAAAAATTTTGAAATATTTCCTCCACACTTTCCGAGGTTTTTTAAAATTTCTTCAGCGCCTTTTTACACCAGCGCATCTGCATGCTTTTAAAAGAGAGAGTTCATTTAAAAAAACACCTGCTCAATGGAAACTAATTATCTCGTCAAGATTACGACCTGGCGACGAGGAGGCCGCCTGCTTCATGCAGAAGCTTATCTAAAAATGTGGTACTTATAATAACATATCCAACCTATATATAGCAACCGCCGGGGAAAACAGCGGAAAACCATCATACTAAAAATTACGTTGTTTCAAAACTTATTACGTTTCTGAAAAAAATCCATACGTGTAAATTGCCTATCATGTTACTGAGGGCGAGAAAGTTGAAAGAAGCAACGAAGAAAACTTAACTCAGTACGATTTTATTTCCGAAGGCTAACAACTTCCCCAAACAGCGATAGACACCTGCTGCTCATATTTAGCTAATTATATATTTATTGTAATACAAATTTAACAGCAGTTCTTGAATAATACCAAATCATATCCTGCAGGTTGTAATCACAGATTACAGAATGCGGTAAGTTAGTTTAGCATGACTCAACATGCAAGCAGTAGCACAGTGCTAAGTAAGATAGCAGGCAAGCAGTAGCGCAGTGCTAAGTAAGATAGCGAACTAGCAGTAGCCCAGTGCTACGTAAGATAGCGAACAAGCAGTAGCCCAGTGCTAAGTAAGATAGCGAACTAGCAGTAGCCCAGTGCTAAGTAAGATAGCAAGCAAGCAGAAGCACAGTGCTAAGTAAAATAATAAACAAGCGGTAGCCTAGTGCTAAGAATTAAGTAGGCTAACGAACAAATAGTAACGCAACTATGAATTGAACGATAAACCAGCAGCCCCACAGATAGGCCTAAATTATAGCCTTTTGAAGAACACAGAAATAAGCAAGTAGAGCTGCAGCCGTCGCAAGGCTCCGATGCGCCGCTAATTTGACACCAAAGTTGCCTTAGAAGTTCCTCAGCGGATGAGGATTAGCGAATTTTGTTTGGAGCCAACAGCTTTTGTCTAGAAGATAATTATAACTACCGCCGTTGGCAACAAGCGAACTCCAATGGGTACGAACGAATTTTTATTTCTTCTTCGACTGAGCGCTTTGGCTTCCAAAGCAAATGTTAAGCAGTCTTGTGACGCTCGAACTAACGTCCTCTAAATTGTCCCGCACGTAACGTCACACATGACAAGTCTGACGTAAATTGCACGCAGAGATTATGTCGCTTAAGTTCGAGTAATTATTCTCTCTAACTTTCTTCAAATTCTATTGAAAGTTTTGAGGCTTATGTTCATCAAAGACTTCGTTGTATACGTTCCACGTTTAATTATGTTAAACTCTGCTGCCCGCTTTCTATAAGCTCACTAACATATACGTCCAGTGAAAAATAGAAGAACTCACCGTATTTATTTTAATTTAAATAACATATTCTTTGTGAAGCATGTTATGAGTCATTAATTTTTCTCATCTTTTTCTTTGAAATGAACCATTCAAACACAAGCTGTGCTAACCAACAAACTGCCATTGCGTATTTTATCAACTGATACATTTAACTTCTTAAGATTACGCCGATTCATTACGATACGATATTCAGTATCCTATTTACGACACCGACGCTTGTCAGCGCAGCTTACAGTAGTATCCTACTATATAATAATAGCTCAGTGTTGTTTGCTTGGCTGGTCCTACCGTCCGGCCGTCCTTCCTAAAATAATAGCGAGACTCAAGTAATGAAATCCGTATCAGTGATAAAGAAGATAACATTGTTTCATGTCAAAGTTACCGTATATAAGAGGGCATTTGAAGAATTTAATATAATTTGTCCCGCACATTTTGGCAGGACACCTCTACTAGGTCTTTTATAAAATACTAATGGGGGGACGGAGAGCCTGATCAAACCAGCAACCAAACGGTCCTGCGACGCTGTGTGGTGTCGCTGCCCAGCTGTGTCTCTCCTGATTTGAATTTCCTCTTGTATTATTTACGTCTGGCTTCAGCTTTGCATTTTTTACCTGGCAAACTGCCATCTTTTTCACATGGGTGTCTTCATTTGGTTTTCAATGCGTTTTTGTAAATTTCGGCAATAGAATTTGCAGAATAAGTGTCAGGACAATCTTCCTTTTACTTACAATTGTCCCAGTCGCAACATGAACACAACACAACAAATTATATTTAGGAGAATTGCCATCAATTTTAATGAGAAAATTACTTAATTTAATATTTTTTTAGTGGAATTGAATCAATTTCATCTTATAACTCTGATTCGAACACGAAGGATTAAAGTGAATCGTTAAATGAATAAATAAATAAAGTAACATTAAAAAACCGTAACTCTTTCCTGCACTTCATAGATGACCATAGCTTCCTGCAGAATGTTCACGAAGTTACCAAGTCTATAATTCGGCTTGTCATTGTAAAAATCAGTGCCATTTTCATTCCATTACTCCCGCTAAGAACCTAATCATTCTTGTCTAACTGAAATGCTCAGACATCACTGAAACATGAAAGTAGCAAACTGTTTAGTTAAATTTCAAGTTAATTTCCGACTCGTTCAATTAGGACATCAAAACGCTTTTTTTGCCGGCAGACTGACATAGGTGCTGAACCCGATGATTTTAACTTCAAGGCACATTGGAGAAAAGCTTTTGTTGTTGACGCCCGTCCATTGTTGTTGGTGCGCACATTAGCACCTCGGGCACGGAGCGGGTCGCAGCGAGGCGCTGGGAGATCCTCTCTATGAGCGAGCTTTATTGAATTCGGTTGCCTCTTTGATTTAAAAAAATACTCCAGGATGTGGTGTACCTCATCAAAGATTTTTTTATGGGATTTGATGATTTTTTTCTTCTATAAAAGTGTGCTAACACTCGCATATTAAATTATTTCACTTCCAAGTGAAAAGTCTCAGTTTGACACCTGTGCTGCAGGCTTCAAATTTTACACAAGTCAGGATCCTAGGATTATTTTATCGAAAGTTTGCGGAGCCTGCTGAGTTTGTTCAATCAGGAATACCTCATAAATCAAATTTAAACATTAACGTAAAAGTCTAAATTATTTCTTAGAGCTGGCAGCAATAAGTACGAGTATGGTGTCTTTTGCTCTTGTCGGTAAAAAATATAAGTGAAAGAGACTAAAAACAACACAACTATTCCCCAAAATATATGGTCAAAATACATTTTTAATCATGCTCGACAAAAATTCTCTACATGTAAGAGCAGTGGAAATAAATCTATGTATAACAAAATATGCTTGAACATTTTTGGTGTACGGTATTTCGTGATATCGGCCTCCCTGCGGGAGCTTGAGCTCCATCACAATCAAGACAGGGTCATGGTAGGACACAGTCCTATTCATGATGCCGAGCGCCCCGTGCTATCTCACGAATACAGAATCTACGCTTGATGCGCGCAGAATACAAATCAGCTAAAACAGACGCAACAGAAACTGTCGAGTCCCTGCAGGAAAACGACGCCCCATTGGAAAGTATAAGACGAAGATGAAAATGGGACGCCCGCCCGTCTGAAAGAATTTTTGACATTTTATTGGGTTGAAGGTATGTTTTCTACTACCCGACATTTTCGAATGAGAAAGAAATAATGGGAAGACCATTAAAGCCTCTTGCATCCATATGAGTCCCTCGGTCTGGTCCATGGACGTTGTCCTTCAACTTCACCATACAGCTAATAACTTACGAGCACTTTACCTTAAATCGATTGGTTGAAAGCGTATTTGAAAAAGTTATTAATTCAATAACCAAGGATTCGTAGTGATATCCATACCACTTTGGCATTACTCGCCGCAGAATTTTCACTTCGGTTTTATAATTAGATTTTATCCGAGATGGAATGTGGAAAAGCCCCCGCAAACCCGGAGCACTTAATGCGCTTATATTCCAGCTGTATATTCACTGGATTCTGGCTATATACTCGCTATATTCCAGCTGTATATCCGCCGAATTCTGGCTATGTACTCGCTATATTCCAGCTGTATATCCGATGGATTCTGGCTATGTACTCACCATATTCCAGCTACGTATGAGCCTTGTATTAGCCATGTACTAGAAACATAACCGCGCACTCAGAGTTTGACATCAACGTACAGCGAATTAGTGGTAGACCGCAATTAACATGCGAACTTTCATGAAGAGCCAATTCGACATTTTAATTCAGCGCTCGATCACTCCTGAATGGGGCTCTCCACGTCCAATCATCTATTCGACGCTTCGTTTGGGGTTGAAGGTATTTCAATTCTAGTTATTCTGAAGTATTTGATTGGATCTTCGATCAGAATGAGACCCACTGCACGAGAATTTGAGAGACACAGATCAGTTCTGACGATGTGAGTGATATTTTAGGGCAGTTTTTTGGAACTTCTGTGTGCGTGGCCGAATTTCTGGAAATTAGCCAATCGTAGCCAGTCCCACGCCTCTCTGTAGTGCTATATTCTATCAAGCGACGTTCCAAATTCAGTACCATTAATAAAATCTATTAATTATTAATATTGATCTGTTGATTTCGGTACTCTACAACTACTGTTCAGTATATTGACGCTGAACAAAAGTAATTTGGCTTAATTTTGAAGAATATATTGGCTACTAGTTTGTAGATTCTTAGGGATTTTTCTGAAGATCACGCTGTGATTGATATATATCAAATAATTTTGCTACGTTGCACGGTAAAAAAGATATGTAACTATGAAAGCACCGATGAAAATTTTGCTTTCAAAAAAACGCTTACTTGTAGATCACTTGATTTCATATTGGTGTGCATTTGTTATTGCGAATTATAATTTTTAATCTCAAGTGAAAAGAATTCTGTGGCTAGCGGGTCTCACAATTTCACTCTCGGGTCCTGCGTGTGACACAATTATAATTTTACATCTGTGGGCATTCAAGAAAAGCTCAAAATTTCAATGCGAGGCTCCCTGTTCTAATATACAACAACACCTAACTAATGTACTCAATGAAATACCTTTTTTCAGCCTTGTGTAGGTTAAATGAAACTTGATCTCAGAACTATATCTCATTATTAGGCTTGAATATCAAATTCTTCTGAGTCTTGAATATCAAATGCCAGTCGTCAAAAAGTTCTAAATGCGGATAAATCCGGAGAGCTGGTGAGCATGAGAGCAGCAAAAAACATATTCGTCATAGCAAAGGTTGATTCTCCTGGAAGGACACTTGCATGATGGTCCATGACACTTATATTCATGTGAAATTAGCCAATCGCAAGGACACTTACGGCGCAGAGGCTGCCCCAATGATTCCTGCTCCAAATTGGACTTTTCTGCTCCGCCGCTACGGAGTTTCGGGCGTGAGATTTGGGGTGGTCACCTGCGCCCGGCCCCAATATCGAATGCGATTTTTGATAGGGTGGGGGCTTGAAAATTTGTTTGAACTGAATTAGTTGACCTGATTTTTATTTTCAAACCTCGCTCCAGTTTTTTCCTTGCCTCTACATGCAAATCGTTTTTGTGCTGTCGTATAACGAAGAAAATGTAGATGTAAGTATAATATTATATGTATTTTATTCCGTCAGCGATTTCAAGGGTGCAAGAGAATAAGAGGGCTTTCTAGTCCCGTCGCTACGTCTCCCTCCATATTTGACTCCAGCAGCAATGTAGCGAGTCAGCCGAATAAAAGGAAAAGAAGCAACACACCTGGAGCAAAAAGCTTATACTGAAGCAAGGCAAATTGAAAGTAAAGCTCAACTCTCTGCTAATTTTCACTTCGAGCTTGTTACTTCTGAATGAAACTATCAAAGGAACGTCATCATGGGACGAATAAATATTTAAAAAGACATTTACGTTTCTATCAAGTAAATGCATTTGCTTTTCTCCTTTTATTTATTTAATTATTTGTGTACATGCTATTTCTAATTTATTCATTTGACGAGGGAATCAAGAAATATTTTTGTTCGGTTTTCCAACACTATGCACAGTTTCTACATTATTATTGAACATTAATTGTTAACATTTTGCAAAATCTTTACGTTATTAAAATGAGAGGAATAATTTGAGTTATGAGCTTTATAGATGAGAAATAGTCATTCTTTCTTCGTGCATTTTCCAAACGCCTACTCGTCGACAAAATTTATATAATTCATCCGTTTTCATCAATATAACAACATCAGCAGTCTCTACGCTGCAATTTATTAGACAAGATTGCCACTGACAGCTGGAGTTCTTTCGTCTTTCAGAAGGTTCATTTGTTGGAGTATGATCTCGATCAGTTTTTCAGTTAATGAAATATTGAATAGCCCAAAGATCCACTGAGCACTTTCTGAACATTCTATGACGTCATAGGGGAGCAGCTGGTGTCTTCAGGTGAGAGCGTGGGAGAATTTTGTGAAGTTGTTTTCGTGCGAAGGACGGGAGGGCTAACTTAATATTACCTGTACGAATTGTGCTGCGAGCTCAATTCCGAAAGTATGCTTTCGAAAATTCTTACCATGTTGGGTAATCAATGTTTGAATAATTAATAACTTGCCAAGCTAGGAGAAATACTGGTGAGGGAATCTTGCTGTCTGAGAGGTGAATAAAAAATACGTTGGCTCAGTTTTACGAGGTGGAACAGCCACTTTTTTCGTGTTTCATTTCAATTGGATCATGCCAATTGAAAAATACAGTGGAACAAGTTGAATGAGTCAGCAGGAGGGAGCCGAGTGGCCGATCCTTGGCTTCTATCAAAGTCTCATGCCCTCAGGCAGCAGTCGCGCGCAGGAACTAGAGTGGACATGAAGTAGGTGTAGCGTTAGATTTAAAAAAAGACTTGCCGCTATTGCTACCTCTTGTGTTCAGGGAGCACTTCTGCCACCCACTGCCTCTCATTCTCGAATATAATTTCTGATCGAATTCAAATTTTAACTGAGAATTAAACTTCCACTTAAATTAAGCTGCTATGAGACGGAAATGAAAAAGGACTCTCTGCTCTGAAGCACCAAAAATATCAGCTTTGGGCTAGTTTGTAGTTTTTTTACGTTTAAAGTTTAAACGTAGAAAGATTGTGATGACTCGTGATATTTTGGTTGCATGAGATTTCACAACTTCACAATGCTACATTTTTCAAGTTTTTAATGGAGGAAATTTTAGAATTTTTTTAGGCCAGGCTTGCTTCAGCTGATCTTGCTAGATCTCGGGTGAGAAGAGCTTCCTCGCCACAGTTTTAAAGGTCGCCTCGTATTCAAAGCTCATCGTCATGCACTTCTTTCAGCAGCTGCTCGGGATTTTTGTGACGACGTGTCATGGAAATAAAGCGTGCCTACAAGCTGTACTCTAACCCAAAAAATTCTTTTGTAGGTCCCTAACTATGCGACTGGCTGCAAAAATGAGCCAATTATGCAGATTCGAGCACCCATCGCAGGTGGCACCTCGAGCGCCTCTGGGGATATTTTTCAGGGATCTTCTCGGGAATTTCTTTCACGGGACAATACCTCAAGCGATGAAATGATCTCCTCCAAAGTTAAAGTGATATTTGCCCGCCCTCTAGGGAAAAACCAAACGCCTCTGAAAAGTTATGAGGCCGATTTCGAGAGCAGTTTTCCAATGACGCTCCAGTCTCAACACGGAGCTGTGGAATTTTGAATGATGGGCCCTGGAATGAGATCACGTTTAAATTCATAGTAACAGGATAAATTTAACAAATCATTTGGTGAATTACTACATAATTCATAAAAAATTAACCGGATCTTATGCAACAGTGACGTTTTCGTAGTTGAAATTCAGCAGGTCCTGCGTAGCAAATTAATTTATATGTTGCGGATTTAATTGATCTCACGATATTATGCATTGTTTTTTGAAGATGTGTTCAGAACAGATCTCAGGTCGTGACAAAACTTTTTTTACGGTGAGCTGCAATTTATTTTGATGTTTGTGTCAGTTATAATTGTTAGTTTTTAGTCAATGGAGGGAATGAGCTTTACCAAATTAAGACAAAAAATTTGAAAATAATTAATTGATAACAGTATTTTGCGTTGGCAAGTATATTTATAGAAAAAACAACACAGTGGAGAGATAGAGACCAAAATATGATTTGGGTACTTCCACACCACAGATTAGAATGACATAACTCTTTACAAGTCCAGGCTTTTCCTGCTTCACAGATGAAGACAGTTTCATGGTGTGGGCTCTGAGGCAGCGAGGTGTCACTTTTTCGAAACGTGAAGGCAAAATAGCGCCGCTCACACTTTACTGCTGCTAGGGGCTTGTCGATCAACGACTGGGCCAGGGAACTGGAATCCTCTCTCTGTTGATTTTCCTCTCATCGGTGACCTGCCTCACCGATCCCAGGAAATCCAGGACTTCAAACTCCACCAAAAATGCAGCAGCCCCGCACAGCTCGGCTCGCGGATGCATTTCAAGTTAAAAAGCATGCACGACCTGGGGGTGATCCATGGACGCACTTGTGGAGAATTAGAGTCGTATCATTGATGAATTGCGTCCGTCTCGCCAGAGGTGCTTTCGCTGTTTGGTTTGTTGTTTTTACCTCCAATACTTCCAGGGCACTGAGCGATGCTGCTGTAAAACGCATGGGATGACTTGAACGGCAAAGCCTGCTGTAAAACGCAAGGGATGATTTGAACGGCAAAGCCTGCTGTAAAATGCATGGGATGACTTGAACGTCAAACCTGATGCAAAACGCATGGGATGACTTGAACGTCAAACCTGATGCAAAACGCATGGGATGATTTGAACGTCAAACCTGATGCAAAACGCAGGAGGAGACGGGAAATGCAAAAACTCCCCATGAGTTAGCACCTACAATTGAAACTCAAACAAATTTCATTCTTTTTCTTTTGCTGATTGAATAGATTTGTTCTATTGAGATTCAATTATCTGACGCAGTATATCCTTGGGTCCTCTTCCCTTTCAAGCGTTAGCGAACATTGGTCAAGGGGTGTTTGAGAACTTCATATTACTATTTGTTAGTTTGAAGTATTGGACTTTTGTCTGAACAGTTTTGATCTTGTGTTTTAAGAGTCCCTGTATATCTATAAATGAAAGCCTTTCGCCATGACATGTAAAGAGTTACTCTCTAAGAGCAGTGACCTGATATTTTTAGTTCCTTTCAACAAATGAACTCCAGCAGCATGTGTTTCTAACATTTATCTCACTGTTTTTTCACTGGTTTGTTCATAACTCGGAATGACCAAAATAAAGGTTTTTAGATACTAGATACCCTTTTCTACATCTTCTTCAATATTATTGGGTGTAATACAGAAAACATTGTTCATTATCATAATTCACCTAGTTGTAAAATTTCGTAAGATAAATTTTGAAGACTTTTCGAGTAACTCAAACGCTGTTGCTAAAACTAATTCATTTCATTCATTTTACTTTCACATCTAGATCTAGTTACCTATAAATCTGAAAATATTTATGTGAGATGCTCGATTCTTTTTCAAGTCTCGCGAACAAAATACACCGGTAGGTAGCACTCTAAATTACATGTAGAGGAAGCAGCTACTCAGTTACTGCGACTGATAATTGGAAGAAAGTCCGCCATCAAACGCTGTCTGCAGCTTGAAGGGCTACAGCTCCGTTGGCTTCATATTTCTATCGCAGAACTGGACAAAATACATATTTGTTGCTTACGATATTTGTGCAATAAACCTGGTGGAAATTCGACTCAGAAATTATCGTATTTCCTGCTCGATTTCGCTCAAGTTCCCTCACCGTATCGTGCTCAGGCCTCCCCTCAGAGGAGTCCCGACGATGGAACGCTTCCGGGCGTTCTTTGTGATGAATTTTAAAATTCGCCCGTTTGAGCAGTTTCGCATCGTACAGATGTTCTTCTTAGCCTCTTTAATTGCAAAGAAGGTGGTCGTCGACACCGACTTAGGTGTTTCTCAGCTTTGGTGAATAAAAATTTAGAATTTAATTCAAATTTCTCAGATGGCGCATCACGTGGATTTCCAGGTTTTGTGTCGCTGTGGCGATCTTCACTTGTGTTTTCGAATTTAATTAAAACAAAACACAGCATTTTTTTGGCCTTGCGAACAGGTTTCATTGGAATTGAGCTTTGATTCTGATGTTCATGTCATGCGCTTTCAATTGCACGTGTGAAAAGAAATTAAACTTAGCGATAGTTCTGATTTATATAAGCTCCCCGGACAAAAATTAGTCACCTGCCACTTATATCGAGTAGCACCTACGCGAGCACCAATAATGGAGGCAATTGTGCCGTTGAGTCTACATGTGTAGTGATGTGCTCCACATGGTAGACTTGAACCACTCTCGCATCAACTGATCTCGTAGCACGGCCCCAGCACGTGAATAACATCCTCGACGTCTAATTTTTTGTTCTAGGTGATACCTCAAGTTTTCTATTGGGTTCTTATCTTGGGACTTATCGGGCCATTTAAATGCCTGACGTATCCTAAACGACCGTCATGCAATTAATGAAGTTCTAGCACCCGACAGTAGTCATCTTCGAAAGGAGCTCGAAAAAAAATTTACTGGAGCTCGAAAAACAAATGGTAACTAATTTTTTGTCTGGTAACCTTATATTATCATAGTTTTTAATTCTAATCTTTGTTTCCTGAGAGAGAAACAGTCATTTTGCAAAAAACTATCTTGAATTTAGTTGAGCAAAATATGCTTATGAATCACACTAGCCTATCGATCTCAAATTAGACGTACGAGGAGAAATGACGTTAATTCTGAAACATCTTTCATTCATTCTACAAATGACATCTTTTTGCCTCTCACCAGCTTTTGAAAAGAGTAACGAGGGCATCTAGGGAGCAGTGACTGGAACAATTTTTCAGACACGCGTACATATTTTGCCTAATGCGGGGGTGTGGGAGCGCTCTCTTAGCTTTGTACTTTTTTGTGCTACGCAGAGAGAATAAACATCGGTTAGAGGTATAAACAAGGAGCTGTTATCGAGCACTTGGCCGAGGAAATAGGAAGGCGCGCAGCACCCACAGAATGCTCGGCAATGTGTATGGGAAGACGTAAATTCATAAAGGTAATGCCCGCAAATGGGTTCGAATTCAAAGCGAGCTGCTGCAAGCGTTCCTGAACAGGTCCTAAGTGACGTCAGATGAGACGAACGAAACAGTGCCCACAAATCCATTATGAAATCTGTAGTTGTGGTGCATGCAACTGCCCTGCTTTTGCCGAGAAAATCTTGTGTTACTTTGAGCGTAGAAAATAATTTATCGTGCTAGGAGTTGCTGTAGAGAAGGCTGAAGTGACGACTGATCTCGGATCTTATTCGAGTCAATAGCGACTGATGGTAGAAAGTAGGTTTTTTATTACCTGACTGCCTCACATATAGGCAGAATTCCTTCGCTTTATTTAATTATCTAGGTTCTCCTCACGAAAAACAAACATTTAATGTCTTCTTGTTTTCACTCGCTATTATCTTTAGTTTTTATCCTATAACTAAAATGAAGACACAACTTCAAATAAACACTGCGTCTTCTTACTTTATCGCTGAAAACATTTCGACTTACACTCCGGTTATCTCGCGAGTCCTAAACCTGCTCAACGAGAAATTTCTTCAACACCGTAAAAAAACTCAAATGACTGACTCTTTCTCCTCCAAGGTTGGTGACGTTCGAATCATTCTTACGAAGAAGAGATGTTCATTCACCTTTTGTGCCCAGGTTTTTATATGAAGTACTCGGAAAAGAGATACACTTCGAGCGACTGTGAGTGGCTAAGACATCTGGTTACTTGCTAATCGCTCCTCTGGCGCTGGAGTTGTCAGAAATGAGCAGTTTGTCAAGTGGAGGCTGGGGCCTAAGTACAGGAGATATTTTCTTCAACAGCTCGTGAGAAATGAGCGCCTATTGAAGGATTCTTCCCGTCGAGGATTGTTTAAGACAGGACGTGCGCAATTCTCAAAAAATAATTGCCAAGAAGCTCGCGCGTTGTTAATGAATTTTATTTTGCACAGGGTAGTCTGGATTCTTATTGGGCCATTTGAAAGCATTTTGAGAACGAGTTGCAGCATACGCTTCCGAGAATTCTCGTTTAAATTTCAGTTCATTACTTTCTTTATTCATGATTACTTAATTTTTACGAAAGAAATTGTATAAAGAATTTACGAGTATATCTGAACGACATTCAAAACTTTTACTTGCCCGAACATTCTAATCAAATTTCGTCTCATATTGCCGACGTTGTAAAATTTTTTCTCATTGCAAATGGCGTCCAGTCGAGCGTTAACGTTCGTCAGTGTTATTTCGAGAGATTAACTAAAGAGTTATAGCCAGTCGTAAAAATTAAACGAAAAATTCAAACTGATATCATAATATCACGAGAACCATTCCCCAATTACACGGAAATCCCTTACGTATGAAATTTTCTCATCATGATTCTTTAATATTTCAAAAGTGGTCTTCAGGCGAATGTGAGCGGATTTAAGGCATTCTTGTTCATTTGCAGTAAATGTTAAATTGCACGGCCTCTTTAACCGTTAGTGGCAATTTCAGGTCTGCCTCCAGAGGCTGTATACATTTGACGAGAGCACCACTCATTGGATGAAAATTTACAGAATATTTTTCGTTGAGCTAATACTGATGCTTCGTGAGTCTAATTTCGCTATATACATTTGACGAGAGCACCACTCATGGGATGAAAATCTACATAATATTTTTCCTTGAGCTAATACTGATGCTTCGTGAGTCTAATTTCAGCATACGTACATATACTGGCACCTCTGGCATGTACATGTGTTCGATTAAGAAGTGCGCAAGTGCGTAGGAGAACAGTCTCTTTCACACTCAGCAAGCCCTGAAATTTTTTTTGGTAGAATACTTTGTAGAGCTTGCTTGGTTTAAATTCTCAGATTTCAGTTAGAAGGGAAAGTAAGTCAGAAATAAACGAAACGTTTCTTACAGATAAACTGAAGTTCAAATAAGCAGAGTAAGAACAAAAAGTAAGGTAAAAAATGTCTGTTGAAAGCGCACCCGGAGCCAAAATGAATGGAGAATATGAGTGGGCTCATGAACCTAGGATGCAATATGTATGAAGCCGGCGTGTGACTCTCAGTCTTCTTGTACTAAGAAAAGTAACATTTAGTATACTTATTAATAGTGTTCGTGAAAGTAGTCTGAAATGTCTTCAGCCAACGGCAACCTCTGAATGTGTAGGTGCTTAACACACAGTCTCAAAAAATAACAGGTAGGCATCACGCCCACCATGTTAACCCTCCAGTTTGTAGGTAACCTAGAACTCAAGATCTCTACACGCCTATAAAGCGGAGAAATAATTTTCTCACCCTTATATATATCTCACCTCAAAAACTCTTTGTAAGCATTGCCTAAATTTTAATACTAAATACATTTCTGAGCAAACCTTAGGCTAAATGATGATCCTTGGTATTGAACGGTATGTTGGAATATGTAATATGACATGTTGAACTTACCATCATTGATGAATGATGAGCGCTTTTTAACAGATTCGGGGTAACTTTTCGTAAATGTTAGACAAAGACGACAAATCGAACGTTCTTCGTTGCACAGCATCTGTATCTTGGTTACATATGTGCAGCTACACGCACGTGACAACATCTGGTACAAGACTACATATGAGCTACATACTTATCATATAGAAGCGTCCTGCAGTTCTACATTTCGAGTCCCTTTTAAATAAATTATAGCTTCGTTGCAGTGACCATGGTTTTACTAGATTTCAAAATTCACAGGCTCGGTAATACGATATTTGGCCCGGCAATACGGAAGTTCATTAGGGAGTGTAAGGCAATATTGTCGGAAGGACGAGATATAAAAAATTCGAAGTTAGGGCTGCATGCTGGCGGCGGTAGAAAACTCAGATACGCGTATTGTTGTGCATGAAATGCGTTCAGCCAGTGTAGGTAGGACTGAAATACACGTCAATGTTGGCAGTAGGAGAGGAAAAGTTAGTGGCTTTGTGACACAGATTATTCAATCAGCTCAATTTCAAAATATGGGCTAAAAAAATGAACAGTACTGAGGTGCTTTATGTTGCAATGGGTTGTGTAAACATGTGCAGGATAAAATACATAGGCAGTCGGCATGAACGTAATATTAAAATAAAGGATATAAGAGCATAATTTATAAATTAGCTAAAATATTTAAATTTGTAGTTGTAGCGTAAAGAAGGTAAAATTTTGTAGACATAAAATTAAAATGTCCATTACTAAAGATTAATAAATTAAAATGTGTTGCATTGAAAGTTTGCCATCAATTTAACTGAACAATTTCGTGACTCTGATCGGGCAATATTTCTTGCAAATTTATTAAAACAAATCATGCATTTTAGAACAGCCATTTAAATGCCCATTATTTAATGGAGCCTACTTCATTTGCTACAACACAGTTGAACACCACACGTTGCTGCAACAACATACGCTGCATGATGCACTGATTTTTTTATGATGGTGCGGCGACCAAAAGTGAGCAACATACTGGCCTAATTTAAGTAGGTCTCCACCCTCTACACACATAGTCAAATTTGTCATTTCCAAACAAATTTACGGCGACCGGGAAATGTATTTAAGTTTTCAAATTTTGGGGCCGCTAAGTCCCTCGTGTGGCGTGAATCGGACCGTGAGAGTGACACAGCATTATGAAAATTTCCTTTTCGTTATGTTTTCGTGTGGACATCAGAATTTCTCAGTTCTTTGTGACTAAGCCAAGTGGAAAATTAACCTTTAATGCTACAGCTTCGCTTTTGTGGAAAGAGCAATGAATTTTTATGTTTGCTTTCTTCAATATAGTATCAGGAATAAACAATGAACAAGTACAGTACAAGAGCAAAATTTTACAGGAATAAAAATAATTATTTTTATTATTTTGCTATGATAAACAGAGTTGGATAATAACACTTTATTGCCAGGAACAAAAATTATGTTACATACTACATACAGATAACACAAGATGTGCATCATATTTAGATCGTCAACTGATCAATGGTATTGATCAAGGATAGAAAATTTTGAGATGGTAGTTACTAATCATCTGTTGTTTCGTCTGATGGTCTTTATTGTACGTCTGTCCTTATGAGCAAATTATCTTAGTGATGATATATTTATTGAAGATATATTGATGATATATTTAATGTACGCCTGTCCTTATGAGCGAATTATCTTAGTGATGATATATTTATTGATGATATATTGATGATATATTTAATGTATGCCTGTCCTTGTGAGCGAATTGTCTTAGTGATGATATAAGCCGTGGGTAGCTTTAAAAGTGTGAGGCGCGAGGTGCGACAGAGTCAAAGTCCCTGAAGCGCTGCAAAATCGCTGCCACAATCACAACTATCACTGTTGATCAAAGTATCTTACAAGAAATTAAATGTCTGAGGCTCACGCACTCGTGATAAATTCCTGTGAGACGACAGCGGAAGGCGTTAAGCCATTGTAAGTATGTAAATAACTTCAGCTGAAAATGGTGGAGTCTGTGAATTAATACTCATACCATTTGAATGGGTATTTATACAACAAATAATTTTATAATTTTGTAATTGAATTATTCATTCTCCTCAATTTATAAGCAAATTGTTGAAAAGTAAGAATTGAAGCTCCAAACATCCGTTCAAACAATAATCGTAAGAATGATAACAGCTAGCAGGACCCGAGGAAATTTCATAGAAATTTACATGACAAACTTTAGATAAACCTGCCCATGGGAAGTGGTCCTCTCACATACAGAGGAGTAAATGTTCTTTCGTTGACTTCAACAAAGGAAATAGGTGAGAGACGAGCGTTAAAGCGTTTCGTGCGAGTATACTAGCCCTCAACCGTGTTGTGGTTACCTCTTCGTTTTTGAGAGACATCGCCAATGCCGCTAATATTATGATCTCTTCCGATTGTATATGTTTTTATTTCTAACAAAAATCCTAGTCTCACTCGTACCTCTGTCGTTATATTCTCTCTTTCAGTGCCGCTCTTTCCTTCTGCTTAGCCTGATGCAAACACTTCTGTAAAATATTCCTTCTTATTTAGTCAGCAACATTACGGCGAGGGCCAAACTACTCCTTTGACTTTGATCCTATAGGCACTTTAGCCAATGTTCTGCAACAATACGTCTTGTGTTATTGGAGGCACTCTTCACTTTGACTTTGAACAAGTAGAAAGTCCTTCACAAAGTCTGTGTTTGTTATTTATATCCGAGTTGGGTACGTATTCAAATTACAAAATTTCCATTACAAAAACGATTTTTTGTCACAGTTGTTTTTTGCATTGTAACTTATTCTCTGCTAGTCTTGTCAATAGTACATACATTTTTTTACAATTACTACTTAGACTCTTATCCGGATTTTTGTATCAAATCCGTTTTTAGTAGTTTATATGTAGAAAATGCTTTTGTAGTTGTTGAGTTTAATGTTTAAAAAATGTAAAAAATAATGCGCAAATGAGCTGAGATAATAAGTTGGCAATAATTGTTTCTTCATTAATGTCATATTTGTATTTGTTTTGATTGCTCTAATTATTTCTGCTGTTAAGGTTGTAAATTTAGTAACTATTGTTAAGATTATTACTATCACCGGTATTCTGAATTGATCCACTTAACCACTATATCCGGAAGACCGTAGAACTCGTGTTGATTTCAGTGACATGTTTTCACAGCAAAGCATTCACGGACTCGAGTGACGTCAGCGCCCAAGAGCCGCTGATAAAAACACAGCCATGAAGGAGTGAAGGGCTTCCCGAGGACGACTTGTTACGCATTTCCTCGGACCTACCTGTGCGCTGCGCGGCCCACCCTACCTGGGGATGAGAACCATCGCCTTTATGTTTACGAATCTATTCAATAAAAATTTGAATGCGAATTAATGTAATCAAAGTTTGTCATGTGTACTAAGAAAGCGTTTCGGAGACCAGTTTCATCATAAGTTCTGTAAATTACTGAGTCCATATTGAATTTACTCACATCTGGAGTGCCAACAAAATGAAATGTACAACGAAGTGCGACATTCTAGGTGTGTTTTTTTAACCTTCACTGCTTAACGTATGAAGCATGATACAGTTTCACACAATGCCGTCAGTTGGCTGCCATAATTCATCTGGCTTCTATATTTATACAGAATTTTATTCTTTTAACATTCGAGATAAGTTGCGGAGTGAAGGGCTGAGATGCAGCGGTACGCATTCGTCTATAAATACAACGTAACAATTACCTTCTGTTCAAAATGTTAATAGTTAATCTGTTTGCCCGGAAACATGGGGAAAATGCAAAGTTAAGAAAACCTTGCTAAGTGTTAGGATTTATTTTATTTTGTTGCAATTTCTGAGGTAAGCTATCGTCGCCCCGCATAAAGCGCTACCTTGACCTTGAATACCTTGACAATGTTTGGGCCTTCAAGCCCGGGCCACTCTGGGGTGCCGCCACTTTGTGTGCATGGAGTGCTTTCGCATATTCGTGAGCTGTCGAATAAGACCGTTTCTCCTCTGCCGTTTGATGATAGTGAGGCAAGGGCGGCCTATCAGGGATAGTTT